>DWNY01001100.1:0-13477 GCA_018250635.1 Telegonus apastus | reverse complement strand
AATATAAATGGGTAAAAAAATTTAAGGGGGGTGAACCCCTTTTGTGGTTCGCCCCGGGCGGCACCACCGCCACACCAATTTCTGCCTTATAACACCAGTGTTTAGCGCTGTGTTCTGGTTTGAAAGATGAGGTAAGGGTGACATACTAATTCGAAGCGTTCCAACTTAGTCCTCAGGGGTTGCAACGCATGTGTGGCTGACCTCAGGTAGGACGGTGATCTTATCGGGGGTCGATTATAGATGTCCATGGGCGGCAGTGGTCAGTTACCATCAAGTGGACTGCATGCTCGTTTGCTACTTCCAAACTGCAAAAAAATGACAAACAGACACTTAAATTTTGTTTATTTATATAGATACCTAGTAATTTTTTATATTTTCGCGTTACATCTCCTTAAAATTTTAGGTTTCCAGGAAATAAGAATTATTTTCCTTTATTTTTAATTGAGGCAATAAATATCTGAGTTGCGAAATGAGATAATTATGCGACAATTCCTTGCGGCCCGCGCTAATTACTTATCCCGGAAACAACTCAGTACAAGCCATCATTCTGAGATTATTCCCCAGCTACAAAACATTTGATGATACTGAATTGCGTTCTTTGCTACAAAATTCTCGTTATATCTTTACTTTTAATATTTAGTGTTGTCGAAAGGTAAAAATATGTAGCCGTAAATCAAATTTACTAACATACTAAAATGTATAAATGATAAGATCACAGTCTTACCTGAGGTCGGCCACAGAGACGTTGCTACTCCTGAGGACTAAGTTGGAACGCCTCGAGTAAGTCTGTCTCCGTTACTATACGCTTCAGACCAGTACACAGCAGCGCTTGCTGTTGTTATAAGGCAGAAATAAGTGTGGTGGTGGTGCCGCCGGAGTCGAACAATACCATATACGATACCATTCTAAAAAAGAACTAGACGTAGAGTATATAGATATATCTACAATTTCCAGTGCTTATCAACGGTTCATCCCGCCACCGCAGCTTCGCTGTAACTGTGGTCCATGCAACTGAATCAAAGTATGCGGAATAAAGAAATTGAAACCATGTATCGTGAAACTGTAATTTTTCATTGTCCCCAACCCATTATAGTCCCACTGCTGGGCACGGGTCTCCTCTCAGAGTGAAAGGGCTTTTAAGCCATAGTCCACTGCGCTGGCCAAATGCTGATTGGTGGACTTCACACACCTTTGAGAGCTGATTTTTGAAAGAACCCTCAGATGTGCAGGTTTTCTCACAACGTTTTACTTCACAATAAAAGCAAATGATAATTGAATTCTAATAAGCACATTACATTGAAAAGTCAAAGGTGAACCTAAGATTAGAACCTCGGACCCTCCGATTGAGAGGCCGAGTTAAATTAATTTGTAATTAGCATTTTTAATTTATTTACCTACGCTTTTGTATATTACCAGATACCTACCTGTAGCCTGTAGGGTCCATAATATGTGTAGGTACTAGGTACTGTATAAGTCAATTTGTCCGGAGGTCGTTCGCGGTAATCCAGTTCAAACCGGATCGATCCGGTTATACGTTAGCTTGTTTACCGGATTAGTGCGGCTTGCCGGCTAACGCGTACGTTGACGCCTCAGGTGTTTAGCTAAATTGTCCAAAATATATTTAATACGTTAAGATACTACGTATGTCATGCATGTTGTTGTTTTTTAAGATTAATATTTTTATTCATTACAACTAACACTGAATTGAATTTGATAGGTACCCATGCTTATTTCAGGCCCATATTGTAATGCAAAGACATTACAAATTCCAAAAAATATTTTATCCCATTTCCCCCTTTTTTCACCGTTTGCAGGTACCATATTTAAAAATTGTATAGCCTATGTCACTATGAGAGCTGCGTCGATTCTACCGACACTTCATATTTAAAAATCCATCAAGCCATTAGGGATGTGGGGGTGCACAAGATTTGGACATACCTACTTACGCTCCCAAAAAAATTAGCCTCCTTCTAACGCAGTCGGCTAAATAAGAGCACTCGGCACACTTGACACTAAGTGGTTACCTTATTATCACCGATGATGGAATGGACATAGGATCAAATGCTCATATTATGACCGACTACGACAATATCAAACGTCATGTAAATCGGCAGTCCTTCCTGAAATTTACTCAAGAAGCTTTGTGGGACACAAAACATATCTAGTAAATTCAGGCCTCACATGGAAAATTAAGAAAAAGTTTTTCTGTAAAACCAACATTCAAATTAGAAAACAGCAGTGCTATACAATCCGGAATAAATTAAATATAACATAAACCAGAATGGGCGCTATTTTTAAATTACCTGTACACCTTTGCACTACCCAGCTTAGGATAAGTCGGAAACAGACATTGTTATATTTTCACAATAATTTTGAGAAAATAGTCAGGACACATACGATTACATATTGTGGGTACTATTTGTTGGGTGTAATTTATTGAGTATCAAAATATTTTTTTACTCTCATAACAAAATACATATATCCTATTGTTTGTATAATCGACTACATTAGTGTATTAATAAATATTACCTGATGAATAGAGTTATTCATTTTTTTGGATCATTTAAAGATCAATAATTGATATTGCAAGCCAGCCAGTAATCATATCTACCCCAGAGAAGGTCAGAGTACCTACTGCCTAACGTTTTCACAGATGCGTTGCTTCCCGTGACGATTAAATTGGGTCGTCTTGGACAAGTACGTACCAATTTCTTCTTTACCACATCCTACAGACTAGAACTCAGCAGCGCTAATACTGCTGATACTAGGCAGAAATAGGTGTGGCGGTTTAGCCGCCGGAGTCGAACCACAAAGGATTCGACGATGAGCAGCCATCCACACCCATCTAACGTAACGAAGAATTCACATCAAAAATACGTGTAGGTATTAAATAAAAATCTAAGTCTCAATGTATTTCCAAGTCATGGCTTTCCTACACTATTTCCAAGGCTCATTGCACATTGTTCTGTCATTTCCCTTTGTTGCTCAGCTTGCTTAGATTATGAAATTTCTACAAGCTCCGAGACTATTTTCTTTGAGTTAAAAGGAATGTTCATATAATGGGGAAAATTGAGTTATTATGTAAGAAGCTGTCTATGCTTAACTTACTAACAAGGTGACATCAAATGATAGTACTAAAATAAATACTCTATTACTCCATTAATATTTACAGCTTAATTAAACTTTAACATAGAGTCACAACGCACAAGTGAATGTCGTCAACCCAGTACTGTCCCTCTGCTGGGCGCGGGTCTCCTCTAAGAGTCAGAGGGCTTTTAGGCCATAGTCCAAGCCTCTTAGCATCTGGCTAAGTGCGAATTGGCAGACTTTACACACCTTCAAGAACTTTTTTAAGGACTCTCAGGTGTGCAGGTTTCCTCACGATTTTTTCCTTCGCCGTTAAAGTAAGTGATAATTAATTTCTAATGTACGTGACATTTCATAGGTGAATACAATGGATGTACTGGATAAATAAAATTAACTTACATGATTAACCAAGATACATTATCACTAAATATTCTAGAATAAACATGACACATGTCTTATGTCATGAAATGAAATGTCGTCGTTATAAAAGTGATACTAATTCAAAAATATTAAGAGACCTTTTTATTAAAGTGTTAACTGATTACAAGTACAAATAACTAAACTGAATTAAACATATAGAAGAGACGATACAATATAACACGGCATAACTTGGCACATGCAGAGCAAACGGGAGTGTAATAACGAAATCCTAGCTAGTTATGCTTTATACGGCTACACTCCATTACCGTACTGGACTGTACCCAAATTGCAGACACCCTAGCTAGCCTTTGATACACAAAGCAAAAACAACCGTATGATATCAAAATAGGAATAATGTAGGCCTTTTAGATTGAGCTGCGAAGTTCATGAATAGATATGGACATGAGGTGATTTTTGGCTGGACTTAAACTGTAAGAGCGTTTGTTTATGCTGGATATTTTTCACAACTCTTAAATAGGTTTTTCTATTACTTTACGGTGTTGTAAGATACCTACAACAGACGTATAGATCCTTAAGTTATAGTCTGATAGTTAAACCAACGAATTCACACTTGGCCTGCGCGGTACACTGTGGCGTATACGAGCCCAACAGTGGGACTAATGGGTTGACGACGACTTAAACTAAGTCATTCCGTTTACTTGGATCAATGGAGTTTCATTTTCATCAAGTTAAAGACAGATGAGGTAAAAGATGGGAGCATAATAGATATAAATTTAGTTACAGGTAACAATTAAAATAAAACAACTGAAGATATTTGACAAATTATATACTCAATAGTAAGCACGTAACTTATCAAAATTATTGTAAAAGGAACAAACAGAGTATGCCGAAGTCATAACATTTATGAATTTTAACATTTTAATTTATTGTCAGTTTGGCGATGAAAACCGGCGAAAGAAAAAAAAAATAGATTGCATAACAGAAATAGCCTACAACACATCATTATCTAAAAAAACGAAACTGTTTTCTAAAGTTTTTAAAGAACTCCTCCTAATAACAACGGGCATAGAAGAAATTAGCGAATTATCTTAATCTTAAAAAAACCTGGCTGTTTTAAATGAATTGACGTAGATACCAATACTCATATCATATTTAAAAATTGAATATGCCTACTCGAATATGCCTTTTTTTTTGTTTACGGGGGGGAAACCTTCAAAAGGTACACCGGAGCCTTGGGAGAGGCTACAGGTTATGTGGGATTACTACCTACTAAAACCCCTTCGGTGGCCTTCCTCGGCGCTAGCAAGAGACCCCGGGATCTCCAGTGGTACGCACCGGTGCCCCCTAGCGCAGCGCCCCTCACGGGCTCATCTCTTGGGGGACGTGTGACTGTCCCCCCGCAACTTCCGATGTCTACGACGACATGCAGCCACACATGCCGCCGTCCTTCTCGATGTTGCCGCCTAGGCGGCTGAGACCATTTTAACGATACCTCATATGTTAAAATCCGTCTAGGCGTTTGGGTTGTGGGGCGTGCCAAAGAAATGGATATACATATATGTATACTTACGTACTCTCTAAAAACTTTACTCTCCTGACGCAGTCGAATAAAAAGGGATATAAAACAAAAGAGTCCTACCATCTGCATAAATATTTTCATTGATATCAAAACTCACGTAGGTTTTCAAATAGTTTCAATTATTGTGATCAATCGTACGTAAAATTGTAACGGCAGGTATGACAGATCATGAGGGATAATTCAAAATTCGATGAGGGGTGGAAAAATATCTATTATAAGTGTCGAGGGTCCCTTGCTGATCCAATTTCGACCCATATTTGCTACAGATAAGAATTCGGTAACAAGATTGTAACGCCGTTTGTATGCAGATGTTCACGTTTAAATTAATATATTTTAGTCAAGCGCTTCATATTTATAGCATTAGGAAATATTGATGCTATTTACCTGAAGCTAAATAAATATTGCCATTAATTGCTTAGTGAGTAAACAATACTGACAAAATTTATTTATTTATAGGCTATTGCTATAGGCTATAGAGAGCAGTGATAGCCTAATGGTAGCAACTCCGCCTCTCTATCGGGGCGTCCGAGGTTCAAATCCCTGGCACGCACCTCTGACTTTTCAAACTTATGTGCGTATTAGAAATAATTTATCACTTGTTTTAACGGTAAAGGGAAATATCTTGAGGAACCTGCACACCTGAGAATTCTTCAAAAAAAAACTCATCTTTGAGTTTTTTTTGAAGAATTGAGTGTGAAGTCTACCAATTTGCACTTAGCCAGCGCGGTGGACTATGGCCTAAAACTATTTTACTCTGAGAGGAGACCCGTGCCCAGTAGTGGGAAAATAATGTATTGACGATGACACTATAAGATACTGTTTTGGAGTTTAGCATCTCGATCTGGAGGTACGGTGTATGAACCCCAAGTGCCTATATTTGAAAGAGATGTAGGTATCTATTAGAAATTAATTGTATCACTTGCTTAAGGTGAAGCAAATCATCATGTGAAAACCTACAAAGCTGAGTTTTTTTAATATAACAAATGTGTCTGAAGCGTATTTGACCACCGTGGTTGGCTATACGGTAAATCGCTTTCACTCTGAAAGGAGACTCATAGCCAGTAGAGGAACAGAGATTGGTTGACCACTACAAGGAAGACAGTAATAGCAACGTCCAATGTGTCGCCTAATACCGAAAGTTTAACGCCTAATACAATAATGATTTCACACCCACACAAAAGGATATCCTGTGACGCGGGTGCCACGCTAGAAATAACGCCTGTCTGGGGGAAACAACCTCGATAATGATGTCGTGCCCTACAATTGTCCTGACATCTTCCGTTTTATTGTCAATCGTTAGTTCTTCAAGTTTTTGTATTAACTTATGTGATGTATTGACAAGTGTTTAGCCAACCCAGTCAGGATGTATTATTTATAAAATCAAAATTGATATAAATCCATTAAACTGACAGGTGAAGGTCGCGTTCTCTTTGGGTCTTAAACCAAATACACTTTATATAGGTAATAAATAATGATTGTCACGACATTCGTTCATTGTATAGAATTAGCCAACCAAATTGGTTAGATAAATTTTGAAAGAATAAATTCGCACAGCTTGTCTAACTATTTGTAATCCAAGTAGGTACAGGCTAGAACATGATATTGTATATTTATTAACAGTTAAAAGCTGAATGGTGTATTTTACTTTGTAAATCCCTAAACGGACATTCAGATTCTTTGACGCTAACGACTCCGATGACAATACTTTGAATAGGTATAAGATGAGGCAATAAAATTTACCTATGAAATTACTAATAACGTTAATCATTCAACATTCATATAGTTCAACTGAACATGCACCGGAATAAACAACTCATGAAACTTCGCAAACTACAGATTTTGCATGAACAAATTCTAGATGTAAAAATAATGCAACCAATATAAAACTTTTTCGCCTATACTGAAATAACTAAACAAACTCAAATGAAAAGAGAAGCTATTATAATTATGATAAAGACAAAATATTTTTTTAATTCAAAAGTAAATTAAAGAAATGCAACCGACAGTAAACCTCAGTCTGGCACCACTTTTTTAAAAACAGACATTTTGCAAATCCCGGAGACAGAAACAGAAGCAACTAACATTATGATAAAACAAAAACAATATAACTTCACCCCTTAAAATTACGATGCGAATATATTATCATATCCACATTCATTCCGCAACGTTTCAAAGCCTAAAATAAGAGTAAGCAAGCCATTACCACAGCGCAAACTCGATTACTCGCCTTTCATAGCTGCTTTACGACTATCGTAAACCATACCGTGATGTGAGTGCAAAGAATAATATCTAGGAAAATATGAACCGTTTCCTTCGCAATTGAGACGTTCGGGTGATTTATTAAAGGTGGGGCGGGTTACGTCTTTGAGGAGGTATTCTATGAACTGAACAAAAAGAAATATAAAGATATATGCAAATTAGGAACAAAGTATAAAGTTGTCATTTTTAACTCATTTGTAAATGAGAAAAACCGGGCGACCGATAGTAAGTATTGCTAGAAGCTAGAACCCCATCGAAATTATTGATAGCGGAATTGACGTTACAGATATGTTGCTTATCAAATTTGTTATCAACAAGCTAAACCCCGCGGTTTTACCCGCGCTAAAGGAATAAACATCCATACATAAATATATGCCAAATAGCAACTGATATTAACGCCCGCGACGGCAGACCGCATGCGCGTGAAGCACGCGCTAGGGCATTTTTACAAAAACTATAGTAGCCTAAGTTACGCCTTAGACCTTCACCTATCTTCCAGTGAATGTCCTATCAAAATCAGTCGAGCCATTTAGAAGATTACTTCAGCCCAACAAACATTTGTATTTTTATACTTTCATATGCATTTAGGAAAAAGTTATTATATTTATATTACAACGGACACTTCAATTTTAATTACTTGTATAGAAATAGGCGTAGCTAATGTATAGCCGCTTTTAAGATGTTCTAATCTCGAAGAGAGTTTGATTACGTTTTGTTATACATACATTTACTTTTGTCAGCGACCGAAAATTCAGCTTGTACTGATGCTAATGGTGACCATTACAATTAGTAAAATTGATTCTAGGTATTGCTATTTGTCAGTTTCATAGTTTCAGGTCTTTAGTATGTATCTAGTAAATCGTGAATAAAACAAAGTGATAAGAAAGACCTGTTCACAAGCCTTAAATAGAACTGAATCTTTAACTAGAAATCTATTTAATAATGGTAGTGATAGAACCCTTTGCGGTTTAACTCAGACGGTAAAAATACCACAACTGTTTCTGTTTTATAACAGCAATGCTGAGCGCTGTTGAGTTCTGGTTTGATGGATACGGTCAAGACACATCCGAGTCGCTCCAGCTTAGTCCTCAGGGGTAGCAACGCATTTGTGATCGATCTCAAGTAGGATTCTGATCTTATATACGTTTGATCATATTCAATTATAACATTGCGTAGGTACATAGGCGGCAGTGATATCTGCGTTCGTTTCAACCCGTTATTATCCCACTGCAGGGCACGGCTCTTCTCTCAGAGAGGGGCTTAGGCCATAGTCTACAGTGCTGGCCGAGTGCCAATTGGTAGACTTCACAAACATTTAAGAACTTTTTTAAGAACTCTCAGGTGTGCAGGTTTCCTCACGATGTTTTCCTTCGCCGTTAAAGCAAGTGATAATTAATTTCTAATACGCACATAACTTCGAAATTTTAGAGGTGCGTGCTTGGGATTTGAACCTCCGACCCCCCGATTGACAGGATAAGTTTCTACCCTGAGCCTGTCAGTGATCCCTTACCAAGAGACAAACTGCAGGTTCGTTTGGTAGGTCTATCATTTATAAAAATAAATATAAATTCAAAAACCTTTGAAACAAATATAGAAAAAGAAGATTGAATAATTTAGAATAAATTCAAGAAGGAAATCGTAACATTAAAAAAGTCATCCCGCCGCTAAACTTAATTTGAGCGCCAATCCAATTTCCTGAGGGAGATCCGTGATTAGAAAGGTATATCTCAATCTCGATCCAATTAGATATATACGAGTATATCGTGGGCTAGTTTTAATATTAATGCAGGAAATAAATATGTATACGTGTGTACACAGGTTTGCCAATAAGAACGTTTAAAGGTGGTAGAACCCTTTGTGAATCGACTCCAGCGGCACCACAGCCCCACTTATTATTGCCTTATAACATTAGTACTGAGCACTGCTGTTTTCTGGTCTAAAGGGTGTGGTAAGAGAGACAAGCTTATTCGAGGCGTTCCAATTTAGTCCTCAGAGGTAGGAATGCATCTGTGGCCGATTCATGTAGGACTGTAATCTTATCTGAGATTTGATTACAGGTGTCCACGGGCGGCAGTATCCACTCACCAGGTGAGGTGCGTGCTCGTAGTAAGTAAAACGAGTAAAGTTTTACTGGAGAGGTACCATCGCTACACCTCTTTCTAGCTTGAAGCTCTTATGTTTCGTTGGAAGGATGTAATTGGCTCACTTACGATGTCCAAATTAGTCTATGATTTTCGACTTATATTATTGCGAAATGGATACATTGTAATATTTAACGGGTAATAACGATACGCGAATTTGAATTCTTAATTGCCGATAGATAAGATAAGTGGTCACGGCGAAACTGCAGGACATGCAGAAATGTAAATAGTGAGTATCCGTTACGTATTATAAACCATCTTAGTCTGAAGACTACGTATTATAAACCATCCCCTACATTACATATTTCGTTACATATTATAGGGAGATGGAGTAGCAACGCGCCTGTAATTCTATAGAACCTGTAATCATCAGATGAGCTACTCATTTACTTTTCCTTTTTGCTGTAACAATAGATCTTTAACCGGTACCCAATTCAGATTCTTGACCTCATGAAAATTTAATGGCATAAAATGTTATGAAATTACTATTTTTCCATTGTCAAGCATGAGTCACATTTTAGAAAAAAAACCATGCTGGTCAAATTAGTAGACTTAAAAACTTTGACCTTTGACTTCCAGTCAAAATCGTCAAAATGAATCTCTCTGTGCTGTTATGATATTTTCATTATCGAAAAATTGAAATATATCCCAATATTGCCTACACACCTATATCGCATACCCCAAAATGAAAAATGATGCAGAGTTACAACTTATTTCAACCCCCAAACTGGTTCTACAGGAAAAATTACGAGGAAACCGAATTTGTATATCGGAAATCCCCCTTTGGATGTCATGGGATTACTTATACAAGATATATTATTTTCGTGCCCCTACTATCAGTGTCACGCAAAATAAGAATTTATTTTTGTATTCGTCGCGAAACGAAGTTCCCACTTATCAATCAGCTTTCGAAGGTGAATACTATACTACTGAATAGACATGTACCTATCATGCTTTATTTGTATCTATAGTCTGTTCGCCGACAGTGTATAAAAAAAAACAGAGTTTCTTAACTCATTAAAAATTGCGGGCCCGTTAATGCCCCTGGTGCGTTCGGTCGCCAGGCGGCTCTTTGCTTGAAAAATAATAAACAGTAATAGTATCTGTATACTATTACCGTGTCCACACTGACTGAGCGCGGTGATAATACAGTTAGCGATAATTAAGCGACAGTTTCTCTTTCGAGATGTTATCGTATTTTATTACTAGTGTTTCAGTGAATAGTTTCTCTTCGTCTAATAATACCCATTTTCGTAAGATTATAATTTTCAAACTGAAAATTTGTTTTATTTTATATAAAATATAGACCTATGTATATTGATTTGGAAAATGTTATAGTAATAATTTCTTAATTTAAGTTAAATAATATACTACATTTTAAATCAAAAAAATCTCAGTTTCGCCTATTGTTTTCAAAAAATCAGGAATAATACATATAATTCAATAAATGACAAAACCGCGAGTTGTCATCGAAAACCATTAGTAGGAGCTACATTGCACCCATTTCCGATAAGGAGTGTAAGCAATGAAGTGTAAACGTTTGAGGAAAACTTCCAAGAATTTCATGTTTTTATGAATATAAACGACAATAATAGTAGTTGCGAGAGCTTTAAGCGTTCGGTCGATGAATACCAAGTCTGGGGAAATGGAAAACAATTGGAATATATACACTTCTAACATATTTACAGCTTTTATATGAGACAAAACATTAAAATCCCAAAACATTAGAACTACGTCCAAAAAGACTGAAGTTAAGCGAACAAGTCTGCAGTCCACCTGGTGGTAAGTAGGCACTGCCGATCTATATACATCTGTGATTAAATCTAGACAAAATTAGACGTTATACAGACATTCTGTCTAATGATTACTTCTTTCAAACGAATGCCACAATATTTTACATATTTTGTACTATACATTTTTTTATACATTGGAAGCAGCAAAACAGCATGCAATTCACCTGACGGTAAGGGGCTCCTGCCCAATGACATCTGTAATAAACCCCCGATAAGATTAAAATCCTACCTAAGGTTGAGCGCAAGTGCATTGCTACCCCGGAGGACTAAGTTGGAACGCTTCGGATAAGTATGTCTCCCTTACCACACCCATCAGACCAGAACACAACAGCGCTTAACACTGCTGTTATTAGGCAGAAATAGATATGGCAGTGGTACCACCGGAGACAAACCACAAAGGTTTCTATCACCTTCAAAACATAGTTATAGATATACAAATATTATTCGTCTAGAGGAAAAGGAAACAATTTGCACATTTATAACCTTTGTAACTGCCGTGAAATTGTTCATTCATTTACAGGAATATAAAGACTTTACTTTGTCCACAATAGTACAATGGTCGTAGGAAATGATATAAAGTGGTACATTGTCCGCCAATTGACTATTGTACCATTTGTACCGAATGCTTTTATTTTATTGTACACGTGAACAACAGCGGAGAATTTAACGTAATAGTCGTAAATCGTAAATTATTTAAACGCCTCAATTTATTGCTATGGAACTGAATATAAATTTTGAATTAAAAGATATATGAACAAAGTTTTTGTATTGTTTTTTTTAGATTTTTTTGTATTAAACTTTTCCATTGCTATTGTTTCGTATAAATTTATGTTTACGATTGAAATATAAATATTATTACGTGAAATTATTAAAAATGAAAACTATACAAAACGATATTATTTTAAATAGTTTTGTATCACTTTAAATAACTTATGGGCTGTTTCCGAATTATAGAAAAGATTTCAATTATTTCGCATAATATTCATAATTTCGATTTATTCCTGTGTAAAGCAAAATGTCGTTTAATTTCGTAACGGGCACTCACTTAAAATGCTTTCAATTTATTTAATGCAGATATTTCCTTGAATAGATCACCCTGGTGGGTAAATGTCTTTTGTTTATGGATTCAAAAAAATGAATATATTTTTCTAACAGATGTCTGTTAAAAATATATTCTCTTTAGGGTTTTATATGTATAATAAGAATCGGCCACCAATAATTATTTTTTTCCTATAGTCATTCATACTTATTCGAGGCGTCTCAAATTAATCCTAAGGTGTAGCATCTGTGGCCGACCAGAGCCAGGACTGTAATCGTATCTGTTACTTATAGATGTCCGTGGGCGGCAGTAGCCATTTACTATCAGGTGGGCTGCATGCTCGATTGCTACTTCCATAACATAAAAGAGTAACCGTGCCTGGCGTGCGTGTTGGTGACCGCAGTAGGTGTTAATACACAGAAAGACTCTGCTGCCCATCTTCGAGGTATCCCGTGCATAAAAGAGGGAGTGGTTGTTCAAGGACGACATGACACAATCATAGAGGTATTATAATAGAGTAGGGGAGCCAAAGGTAGGCCTGTGAGTGCGAATTTCCAAAAATAATAAGAGAGGGAAGATGACTTACTTATCTTTGATTAATCATATATGAGAAAAACAAAGGCAGGTACCCTCATTTGCCCTTTCTTTTTTTTTGATAGACACATTTTAGGCTAGCTCCCCTACTCCACTACTATAATATCTCGGACACGATACGTATTACCGCTCGGAGCTTACACTGAAGGTAGTAGAAATTCTTTCGAATCAATATTTTCACTTGTCTACTACTTATGAAAATAAACCAAACGAATTTTTAAAACAAACCCGACATCATTAGCGAGTGTTTCTGTTACAAATGTGTTCATCAATCAACACTTCATGCTCATGAACAGATAACTTCAATATGAAAAGGATTCAAACTTAATTACGACAGACAATGGCTTCGTAACAAAACGCGGCAGCCTTGTCTCGAAGAACACAGTTAAGTAGGTTAAGTGCGAAATCAATACACGCTTAATCGTAACCTAATATAAGGTAAGGTATAATATATTATGCTACGTATTATTAAGTTATTTTGTGCTGACGTTAACTAGGTACTTGGTAAGTATACTTGCAATCTATATATACGTGAGAGACTTGTGTAACCATTGTTCGAATACTGCGTGCGGAGAGGACTATGATATTAGACATACGTGAAAGT
>DWNY01001099.1:0-13488 GCA_018250635.1 Telegonus apastus | reverse complement strand
GTTGAATTTGAATTTGGATCAGTAAAATTTTGAATCTAAATCAGAGGTTTAAGTTAATATAAAGGTTATTACACGGAAAAGGGTTATGACTGTTAGTAAAATCGATGAATGACTGTTCTTCACCGATCGTTGACTCGATGACTCATCTACGGTTTGCGCATAAGTAACCACTGAAATGTTGCTTGTACTTGTTGTAACCTGTTTCGTTTAGATTTTACATGTGTTTGGATTTTTTTATAAAACAATGAATTGATATTAGAAACCTTTATGGAGCAACGTCTTACACAAAGATTTTCTTAATCATTATCAGTCACTTCATTTAAGGGATATTAAACTATAATGTAATTTAAATTTATTCTGTAATTATGTTAGAACCGCTATTTAATATTTATTAATAACCAACGAAAATAAAATCAATACAAAAATTTGTTTAAAAAAAAAAAAATTAAAGCGTATATTCAATTATTATTTTTTTATTTATTCTTGTAATGTCTGTTTCTAATATATCCAAAATATTCCTCAATAAAAGGGACGGATCTATAAATTATAAGCGTAGTTTTAATGTTTAAAATTTTTGTTCGGTTCTAATAAGTAAATTGTTGCTATAAATGGCGCGGCGCAACCTGTTTTCATTGTTATTCTGCGGAGTGAAAATACATGTTGGCCATTGGACAGTCAGGTACACAAGTTGTTTTATGAAACTAAATATAACAACAAATTAAGCTAGTTAAAATATAAGGTTCCATTTAATATATGCTATTATATAACAAAGCTAATGTAAAGATAGGAGGATCATTGTAACTATATAGAAAAAGAAAAAAAAATCGTATTAAGGCAGTTACAGGATATTATTGCTAGTCAGGGCTGTCGTATTTTACTAACATAGTTTTAAGTTTACTGTGCATACTAACACATTATGGACTACGTCTGTAATAATTTTTATTAGTATTCATTCAATATTAAGCAATGTATACAAATATTAATAGATAAAAATGACAACATAAATATCAACATGGCTGTATTTTTAATGAGTACAATAAAAAACAGACTGAGGTATCAGCTATGCCACGAGAAATTTAATCGCAAATTACAGAGTAATTTATAAGAATAGTAAATTAAGTTAGTAAATAAAACTTAAAGTTTACAATAAAAATGTTGTATTTTTAAATACGAAATGTTGAGCAACGTCATATTAATTAGTATTTAAATTAATAGAACTTATCCTTATCACTTTTGTCACTGACTGTACCAGTAGCCATCTTTGTGTGAATGAATGCAGAGCTTTTGTTTTTCTGACCATTTTGCTGAGAATAATGTATAATTTTATGACAGAAATAGATTGATTGTTGATTGTCCTTTTAGGGAATACAGCTGTATGAATAAAAATGTTCTGTGACGATTATTAAGTAATTGGATTGACGACTAGGCACGTCGTACTGGTCCACTTATATTTTTATATACTTTTACGATATTTAAAAGAAGCAGGAAACGTGCAGGCAATCCATCTGATGCCAAGTTCTGATGCCAAGCCACTCCTAGTCAGTGATAAAACTCGGATCTTACCTGAGGCCAACCACAAACGTTGAGACCCTTGAGGACTAAGTTGGAATGCCTTAGATAAGTATGTCTTCTTTATCACACCTTTCAAACCAGAATACAGCAGTTTTACACTGCTATTATAAGGAAGAAATTGGCATGGCGGTGGCGCTGCTGAAGTCATAGCACAAAAGGTCCTAAAACCTTAAAGTACAGCGATTTACATAAGCCCCGGGGCTATGCGCTTCGAACTTAATTACGAATAAACAATGAAATACCTATAAATAGGCGGTGAAATTAAGATCTCTCCAAAGGTCATCTCAAAGTAATGAGATGAACGGCCTAGACTTTCATCACGCCCACTTTCGCCGGCTTAATAAGTAAACTTGGCTATCTTCATTAACTTTATAGGATAGCGGCCCGCCCCGGTCCGCTCGGGTGGCGAAGGATTTCACTTAGGAATTGATGTAGCGTCAAACATTTAAGAAGTGAAAGTTGATTTTCAAATTTAGTATTTTTCTAGATTTTAGTGATGCGTTTTTTTGTAATATGGAAGTAGCAAACGAGCTTGTAGGCCATCTCATGGTACGTGGCCACTGCCGCTTATGGACACCTTCAAAAGGTACCCGTCCAAAGGTACGCAACCGAAGTCTTCGGAGTGTCTTCCGCCGTAAACACAATCGAAGTCACTTTCCAACCAATCAGGGACTTCTCTACATAAGCGCTAATCAGGTACCCACGCTGGAAGTACGTACCATGGAATCCTTTATAATTAGAACTGAAAGGTGTTTGGAGACTACAAATTCACATTTGGCCAGTTCGATGGTTCATCGCGCTGGCCAAGTGTCATAGTATTATGACTTAACCTCAACCAAGAGTCATAATACTATGAATTAACCTCTCTCATTCTGAAGTGAGTCTTCAGTGGGGCAGTCGATTGATAACAAGAACAAATGAGCAATTTGCTTACGGACATACCAAATGTCTTGTCGACCATTTTTACTGGATCTTCGCGATATATTCAGAAAGCATAAAGTATGACATTGCCAATGATTGTCGACCATTCTATCCAATTAGAATTCCTATCTTCATAAAACAAAGTATGACATTACCAATGTTCCACAATCATCCATTTTAACTTGAAGTTCAGAATTCCCCAGAAAACATAAAGTATGACATTTATTCTTTACATCCGCGATCTGTATTATTTCTACAATGATTCCCTTTATTTATATAACAGTACCTTCCGTTCGATCATAAAAGTAATGCGTTCAATGGAAACCGATACCGTTCTATTTAGAGCTTAAAGCTAAGCTTGATTACGGAAGTGATACAAAAATAGTAAATATTTACGTCCGCTGTACTGCCAACGTAATGAACATCTGGCTTTGAATCTGATTACAAATGTTAAAAAGAGATTTTCCGCCTTTTGTAAAAAAAGGAGACGCCAGACTTAGGGGCAATTAAGCTCCCTCCCCAATATTGTTATGTTCTTTTAATTACAAAACCACGTTTTAAGGTTCTGTGATCAAAGGGTAAAAACGGAACCCTATCCCTAAGATGCCGCTGTCTGTCCGTACCGCTACCGTACCGTCCGCTGACGGAGTACTGGCTTCCATATTTCTGTCTTCAGTAATTAGCTGCTTTTCCTTATAAGAAGTGGTGAACCATTCACTGAGTTTTACTTCAATTACATTAAATAACATACGAGGCAATTTGATCGTTGCATCGATATGTTTCAACCATCTTACAGGCGATACAATTACAATCCTCATATTGTACTTATAAGCACAAACATGGAGCAATACGAATTAATTCTATTCAGCCATACCAGAGCTGCGTACATTGACACATTTGGACAATTTAAGCTGATTAAATCATTGTTGGTCATTGGCGAGGCGGCGATGGTCGTGCGCATTCGTTTATGAACTTTAATTGATACTGAAACCTCTGACGTAAGAAGTAACGGGTATTTAGGACGGGAATTTTGCTAGTACTCAAACCAGATTCATATCATTAATATCAGATGCCATCAGAGGCTAGTACATTATTTTCGGTAAAATTTACAAAACTGGGTAGAATGTAACATTATCTTTGCTTTTTTGGAATAGTTCAAGAGTTCTCAATTCTGAAAGGGTAGGAGTTCAAATATTAGTTCATACAGGCACAACTAATGTTTAATGGTCGTATAACATGGCAAGAACCCTATTTGATATCGTTGGCATTGCTGTTATAAAGCAGACGGATATAGGAGAGGACAGAGATAGGAGAGGCACCACTTCTTATCAGACGTAATTAAAAGAATCGCACGTAGCAATGTGCGATCATGACCAATAGTAAAGCTCTTTGTAGCCTGTTACAACCGTTTAATTATCTATTGAGAAAGCTATATACTTAATACTAATTATTCTAATAATCTAACTTACCGGACGGGAAAAGGTGACAGAATCTCTAAGGCCTCGTGTTCCATACTTACGGAGAAAATAGAGTACTGGGTGCACAATTTCAGTCTACGACCAGAACTAACCTAGCTTTCAACATCTCAATTAAAGGTTAATAGCAGCAAACAAGAGAACCAGTGACACCAATGTGAACAAACTAGAAAATTACACGTGAGAGTAGGTCTAGGACATTCTTCAGTAATTCTTCAACAGGGTGAGGGTATCATTATATATATTCATCGGCATCATATCAGTGAAAAAACAAAATGGACCAAAAAATCAATGGATTAATGTAAAAAATAAAATTGAAGCATTTAAGGATTGCTTCTGGTTACTGCTATTTCATATGATCACTAATATTTAGGTGGCTTGTCTACCTTATTTCTTGGACTAAAAAATAAACATCGAGAATTGGATGCTTGCTATTGGATTACTTTGGATTGCCCATTAACGGCGTCATTATATTCCATTATAGTGACCGGTATAATCAAAGGTTATAACAGCTTTACGTAAATTCATTTAGTAAATTTCTTTTTGTTAGCCTAATAATCTCTCAATATCGAACACAATCGGCGCTAGTGTCGACCCAATTCCAATTCCGATCGGTCGGCATTGGTTTCGTGGGTAGCAGTGATGATCTAATCCTTCTTATTAGGAGAGGTGATTCGTATCCAGCACTGGACAGTAAAACGTTGATGAGGAACCAATGTCCCACAGGATTTGTCAATAAAATATTCGTCAATAGTATGTGTGTCGATTTATTGCGATTTGTTGCTGTTAAATATGCGTGTTCTCTCAGGGAAAGTTGGGTATTTATTTAAATACATGTAGCGTGTGAACGTTATTATTTATAGCAAAGCTGGTGGTTGGAAAGCTGAGGAAAGTGTCTACCGGTCGGGTGGTATTGGATAGTTGCGATTAATATGAGTTGCACACTAAATAATAATAAATACATACGCATTGATCAAAGATTAACATCAGAAAGGTCTGGATTTTTTATAATATAGAAGTAGCAGCAGAACATGCATCCAACTGATGATAAGTGGCCTCTGCCGCCCATGAACACTAACCAATCCCAGATAAGACCAAGAGTTTTGCCTGAAGTTGGTCACAAATGCGTGGCTACGTCCGAGGACTAAGATGGAATGACTAGGATAAGTATGTCTCCCTTACCAAACGCTTCAAACCAGAATACAGCAGCGCTTAACACTACAGTTATTAGGCAGAAATATGTGTGGCGGTACACGCTGAAACAAACTACAAAGAGTTCTACAACTTTCAAAATTATTCAGTTTATCTCAAAAATTCTTGCGATTTAGCTGTTTAAGACTTTATTATTAATAACGCTCTAAAAATATATATAAGTTACCTTCCCCCTGTTAGGAAGTAGTCAATTCCGCCGAATATTAATCTATCCAAATATATAACTTACGACTACAAACTTAATTTGACTACAAACATGTTATAGGGATAATAAGCAATGCATTTTGAACTGATCTTATCATCGTTACTTAAATATGTCCATGGGCACAGAGGTCACTATCAGACTAAATGCTCGCTGACTAGTTCTATAAATAAAAATATCTACATTGTTAGCGCTATTCTAGGTAACACCACTGATTTTTAGTATTAAGTCGTAAGTTTTAAACGTTTTATGTTTCAAGCGGGCATTTTTCGAAGCTTATTTCAGCTCAACATAAAACTGGAAATTTTATCGTAAAGTGCCTTCCTATTCCAATCAATTACACACTTTACGTGTTAAAGTTATCAAAAATAATTACGGTGATAAAAACTTTGCAATCAAAGTTGATTGTACCTACAAATTTTATGCTAAAATTATGTTATCGTACACCAAATTGGTATTTTCATTAATTGTCACACTTATCGGCTTATATGGTGCGGAAAGAGTGAAATATGACGCGATAAAAATAACTTTTTATAACATTTTGCAGAAATTAACAATTTCAGTCAAACTTTCATTTGGGTAGGTTTGCTCGAATTCGTTTGCTCGTGATGTGCATTACGTTTTTCTCTTGATTATAATCAAGATTAATGGACCCGCGGCAATGGTCGAAATTCTACCATAATTAAAAATAAATGAAAACTAAACTTGATACACCCAAATACAACAATGAAGTTAAAAATATATCTATATTTCGCGTGTGTGTATAAGAAAACATTCATTATAAGGAAAATGAGGCTTAATGTGCTAAGCCGCATATCAAAGAAATACTTAACGATATATTTTAACATTGTCAGTATTGTTGCCATTAATATAAACAATGCATGCTTTCAGTTTAATTTTATATTTTTTGTTACAGTTATTATACATAAATATTAACTTTCCTCGCTTCTACTCTTCAGGAACTTTCACGTATGTCTAATCTGACACTCCTCCGTGCACGCGATATTCCAAAAATGGTTCCGCAAATTTTCGCTTCACGTATTAATATATGTTTCAAGTGTTTACTCTTTACAATCAAGTACAAAGATCAAGTTATTATAGTTAATCGATTTTTTGAAGTTATTTTACGGGGACCGTATTGTAACACTTATTTCGAACTCAATGATACTTTATCTGATGTATTCTGTTTTCCGAGGTTTGATTGTCTAAATACTGCGCTCCAGCAGAGTCCTCAGGGGTAACAACGAATTATGGCCGACCGTAATTTAAATTTCATGTTTGGTTTTTTTATTTTTAGATACAGTCTGTCTGCCTGTCGCAATTACTCACAATCAGTCGAACTAGTTACTCGTTTGTATATCAATTCCATAAGAACAAATTCATAGAAAAAGTTATATGTCTAACTATCAGTCACATAACTTTATAAATAACGAAAATAGTCATACAATATCTACTGTCCGTCTACACTAAGTTTTTTTATGTTATGGAAGTAGCAAACGAGCATGCAGCACACCTGATGCTAAGCGGCCACTTTCGTATGGACGTCTGTAATCAACTCCAGATAAAGACACAGTCCTATCTAAGGTTGACTACAGATGCGTTGCTATCCCTGTGGACGAAGTTGGAACGCCTCTGATAAGTATGTCCCTTACCACACCCTTCAGACCAAAACACAGCAGCGCTTAACACTGTTGTTATTAGGCAGAAATACGCGTGGCGGTGGTGCCGCCGGAGGCGAACGACAAATAATTCTACGACCTATAAAATTGTTTTATAATACAAAAACATACATATATCTTGTTTTAATTCCGCATATATAAATAATGAAAGTGTAGTTCCTATTCCTATTTAAATAGAATACCTACTTGCCTAGTTAATCTGTCACCAGTAACCAGATGATATATTTGTACGATAAAGTATTACTTTCTTTGCTCATTTACCTTGCTTTCCAGTTATCAAGTGTTAAATGGAAGAAAATATCTTGAAAAGTCTATCGTCTGCCTTAATGGCGTCCATACGATGTCGTACTGCTAGCGAGTAAACGATCGCTCGTTTTAGATTTTAATTTTAACTATACTTTGTAGGGTTTAAGTATATATATATTTAGCTACATATGGTATATATATTTAGCTATATATGGTATGGTATGTTTTTGTTTGTATTACCTAATAATAAACAACAAAAATCAACTGGGACAAAACCTTAATCTCAATTTCATCAGTTTTAATCCAGTTTTAATCCAAAGTTTTAATCCCAGTTTTAGTTTTCAGTTTAATTTATAATAAGTTTTGTCTGGTGTCTCCAGCATTAACCTTCAATAGGTTCTACCACCTAGAAAGTGCACCTTAATAGAAAACCGAAAAATAGGATAATGGTAGAATTCTTTGTGGTTCGAATCCGGCGACGCCACACCTATTTCTGCTTGATATCAGCAATGTTATGCGCTGCCGTCTTCTGGTTTGAAGGGTGTGGTGCGGGAGACATACTTATCCAAGGCATTCCAACTTAGCCCTCAGGGGTGGCAACGTATTTGTGGTCAACCTGAGGTAGTAATTCTGATCTTATCTGGGGATACATGTCCATGGGCGGCAGTGCCTACTTACCATCAGGTGAACTGCATGCTCGTTTGTTACTTCTATATAATAAAACTAGAATAATCTTTAAAACAAAAAAATCAACAGCTAAAAATGAATTTACTTTTTATACCCATAATCATTTCATATGTACCCATATTGTTATAATAAACAAATTCGTCCCATCCCCCTCTTTTTTTCCGTTTGCAGGCACCATATTTAAAACTTACATAGCCTATGTCACTATGACCGCTGATACGATTCTAACGATAATTTATATGTTAAAAACCGTCAAGCCATTAGGCCTCAGGGTTTTCCAAAGAAATTGATATAGGTACATACAAACTTTCGATAAACATTACCTTCCTTCTGACACAGTGGAGTAAAAATGGTATGTAGTATGTTCCGTCCGCGATTTTTCTTTCTCACTCGTCGTCAATACAACACATGTCTATCCATACACTCAATCAACGTTAGCTGTAGAATTAGCCCCGTTTTCCCCACATTTGCATATAGAATGCAGTGAATATTTTATAATAGTTACAGCTCCGTGTAAATTAGAAGAATCGTGCTTAGTTTTGCAATACATTTAATTTTCAATGACTTGTACTTCTATACTTATATTTATAGTTTCAGCTGTACATTTCTAGTCATCTATATCTTCTATACTGCTTCTATATATTAATAATACTGCCCTAAAAAATCCGTATTTCAAAAGCTTAGATTGTACGATTGATTAAATACTAGCGCTTTTTAAATACATAACTGGTAGCATTACTTTAAATATTACAAATTTTTATTTAGTTTCACCTGAATGTTCAGTGCCCAATGAATTATAGGAATGCTTGAGCGCTACACGCTTTTAAAATAATTTACAGTAATAGAATTAAAATGCAAAGAAAAAGCTGTTAGTACTGATTAATAAATACCTACTTAATATATTGAAACCAGACAGTTATAATCCACCCATACCGTTCTAATAATACCCGTATAATTTGCAACGTCTAGACGTGACGTCAGATGGTGCGCCTACTTGTGCATCTTAGTACTGAAAACAATATTTATCAAAGGAACCTGAGATAAGAATCGCAGTAATCTGCTAAGTGATTAATATTTACTTACTTGTTGTATGAAGCCAGTAGCAACAGTATGTCGTAACCTTTGCCGTTAGGCGGAAAAGTTTACGTCAGATCTACTGACTTCTTATTACTTACTGGCTTGCCCAATTTGTGCTCTTTCTTGATTTGTATCATTCAGTACATATCTACAGATGTTCAAACCGTGATATTTATTTTTATTATATCCAAATAGTAAACACGGAAATTTGTGACCAATTCCAGATAAAACAGGGGTTTTCCTGAAGCCAATCACAGATGCTTTCAGACTCCTGAGAACAAAGATGATCGCCTCATCAGCCGGGATTTAAATCATTCAATCGAAACGCAAAAAATTCTTCACGCTTGACAGTCCTCGGTCGAAGCCTACACGCACTTTTCAAAAATTTGGGTCTGATAACAGATGGACAGCAGTACCAAACACTAGCTGTAATATAAGGTAAGCTGCACGCTCTTTTGCTGACTCCCTTGCAAAAGTTGTTAGAACTCTATGTGGTTCAACTACCGCCACACCTATTTCTGCCTTATAACAGCAGTATTAAGCACCGCTGTGTTCTGATCTGAACGATCTGTTGTAAGGCAGACTTATCTGAGGGGTTCCAATTGACTCTTCAGGGGTAGCGTCGCATCTGTAGTCAACCTTAGGTACGACTTTGATTTTATCTGGGTATGTCTTGGGATTACAGGTGTCCATGTGCAAGGGCCACTTACTATCAGGAGTACTGCTTCTTTGCTCCTTCCAAACTATAAAAAAGAACCTTCATAAAAGCTTGTTCAAAACGTGACATACATGCTATGGACTCTGGTTATCTTCATTGATAAATATCTCACGTTGAAGCAATTCACACCACGATATTGATCTAAGTAGAACAGTAGTAAGCCTACGCTACATCTTTTATAACGATGACGAAACTAAGCGAACGGAACTTTTGAAATTTTAAAACATATTTTTATAACGGTATATGGTTTAGAGCAATGATAGTGTAATGGTTGAAACTCGTCCTGTCAATCGGGGTCGGAGGTTCAAATCCCAGGCACCTCTGATTTTTCGAAGTTATGTGCGTATTAGAAATTAATTATCAATTGCTTTAACGGTAAAGGAAAACATCGTGAGGAAACCTGCACATCTGAGAGATCTTAAAAAAAAAATTCTCAAAGGTGACTGTAGTCTACCAATTCGCACCTGGCCAGTGTAGTAGACTATGGCCTAAGCCCCTCTCTGAGAGGACACCCGTGCTCTGCAGAGGGACAGTAATGGGTTGAAACGATGTATAGTTTCGGCCTTGAATAGCATTTTCCTCTTTTCTTGGTTGTCGTTGATGAGATGATGAGTAGGAGTTTTGTCCAGGGATTTTGTCCAGTAGATCTTTATTAATGACTATTAAGGCTATTAATAATTTAGAAACTACCGCTAAAGCTCCCGTTGCAGATAGATTTTAAGTTCTGGAACTTTTCTAGACTTTTACAATTCAGTCATATCCGACAGAGGACAGCGAAGACCTGATTAATTAGTCAAAGAAATTAGCATTTCTATATTTTCCATAGTACGGTTACGAGTAAAGCCAGTACATAATATCTTTATTAATATTTTAAATTATGATTGAATTTCGACCATTGTGGCGGGTCTTCTAGTACTAACAAACGCGCGAAATTTACCAACGAAGTATCGATTCGCGCGGCACATAAAATATTATTTGACCTCTTATTCCCATTGTAATCAAATGATATAGGTACACATATATTATGATTGTAAACTCCTTTTACTTGTATGTGTGTGTAGATACAAATACATACATAAAAACAGAGAGCCTATAAAATGGAGTACAGGAAAGCCGTTACATAACTTTGCTATGTGTTATTACTTATCCCAACTCTATTCTTAACTCATTGGCCGTTTTCTTTTTAATCTACGAGAAAGTAGAATCCAGTTACTTCGTAGCTAATGGCTTAACTAAATACCTAAATGCGGTTATACATCCGTTACCGCGTGTTTCGGATTGTATGAACTATGCTTTCCCTTTGCGAACGCGGTAGATATTATTCCTAGTGTTTAAAATAACTTGGTGGTATAAGTTGGAAATATTTATATGCGCGCTTAAGCCGTGACTTACTCGTATTGATCTTAAGCGATCTACAAAGTGTAACGTCGGGCGTGGTCGGGAGTTGGATAGGTGGCCACTGGTGGTCATTCATGCGTACTTCCGTGTTAGGGTACGGTATGGTTAAGCTGTCGACTCCGGTTAATGGCATAGCAGTTGTAACTTCTTATATATTCTTAGTTTGAACACAATTGATCTTCTATACCTACTGTTCGATTATATTCCCTCTGCATGCAAAAATCTTAGTTTATTTATCCAGGCCTCATTAATTTCTCCTCCATTGTTAATAGAGAGGATTGAAAGTGGAGAGAGAGGCTAACAATGTATTATTGAAACAAAAAAATAAATTTAACTAGAAAATAGTACGAAGTTAACTGCTGTCGGTTGTTATCTAGCGACCCAAAAACTTTAATATTAAGGGTTTAACAAGTACTAGTTGACAGTAATATGAACTAGTAGACCAGTTACAATGGTCGATATTCGACCATAATTAACCATACAAAAACTAAAGCTAGTTATAAATATATAGATCAGGACTAATTGACGGTAGCGTGTAAAAAATTGCCACTAACGGTTACCCATCCAATTTTGAACCGCGACTAAAGTTGCTAATTTAGTAGAGCAGTTACGCTTTCTGTCCATATATGTATGTATGTACGTAGGTAACAGGCATACGCGTTTCGAAAACGCCGCCATTACATATAGATATTTTAATTACCCATAAAGCTTAAGCTACCCATATACTTTCACATAAAAGTCTGAAATTTCATCTTTAATTCACAGGATATCAAATACTTTAATGGGCACTTTGGCGAATGTTACGACGAGCGAAGCTGTCAGGGAAATATCTTTTAATCCTTTTCAAGTACCGTACTGATACAGAATTTAAGGAGATTGATATCGACTTAAGGATATTAACGCTTTTAAAGTACAGATTACGCAATTAACGCGAACGTTTGAGATTTAACGCGATTGTGTTAATTGATAACGCTTGATGCCGTTTTAACGGGTTTTTAATTGAAAATATATTATGTTTATATATTAATGGAGATGTATCCTAAGGATTTGCTTGAGTAGTTCTGTGGGCAAAGATATATTGAAGGACAAAGTTAACGATAAGTCGAAATCATAATTATAAGTACACAGTTTCTATGTCTGATAAGTAAACATTTTCGACTTTTACGTTATGGAAGTAGTAATCGAACAGTCCATCTGATGGTAAGTGGCTATGGGCGCCCGTGGACATCTGTAATCAATCCTAGATAAGATCACAGTCCTACCTGAGGTTGGCCACAGATGCGTTTCTACCCTTGAGCACTAAGTTGGAACGCCTCGGATGAGTATGTCTCCCTTACCATCCAGACCAGAACACCGCAGCGCTTAAAACTTATTATTGGTCAGAAAGAGGTTTGACGGTGGTGCCGCCGAGATAGAATCACAAAGCGTTCGACCACCTTTAATACCTAAGGGAACAAATACAAATTTAATTATATGTCATTATAATTCTTCATTACTGAGGGTCGTGATTCCTCCGTTATGGAGCTATCTTCCTTTCGACGATCTTGTCGGAGATTTCTCAGGACCTAGGGGCCCCCGTCAATCGCGGGTCCTTTTTCCAATGGGAAAGAGGGGCCTATATATAGGAATAGTAAGCAAACTTCCTACAAAACAGAAAATACAGGGGCACCGTCGGCCAGAGGTCATCACCATTCAATATAACCTCAAATCATTAAATCGAATGAACTTCATTAACACACTGATTAATATCATGACATTTAATTAATAAATCAAATTAAAATATTTACTTTGCGTTTACTGCCGTGCGCCGATCTGTAGGTTAACTATTTAGCGTTCTAACGTTCAATTACTGACCGATAGTTAATATCGCTGATTTATCTGCCAACCGACCGAGACGTGCTACTCACTTGTGCCAATTAGATTTCTATGTTGCTATCGAAGGTGCTACTATGAGTTCTCATCTTTATCTCACTGTAAATTCACTTCGAGAATCAAATGGGATGGTTCAGCTGTTATGGTTCCTATGGTAATATCTTTTGATTTGCTTTTTAACTGATAGGGATTCACGTAAAAAAAACAAATTCAGAAGAGAGGAGGATAGAGGATCAAAATTTTTATTTTTATTTTATTTTGTACTCAGGGCTATGTGATAATGAAGAAAATAATAATAATAATTCTGAACATTTGCAACATCGTAATTTTTTATGTATTTTTGAAGCTATTATTTGGTAGAGTACTTATTCTAAGATTTGTTTAATACGTG
The DNA here is from genome assembly GCA_018250635.1 of Telegonus apastus. Taxonomy (NCBI): domain Eukaryota; kingdom Metazoa; phylum Arthropoda; class Insecta; order Lepidoptera; family Hesperiidae; genus Telegonus; species Telegonus apastus. Next base: position 38 of record DWNY01001099.1, on the reverse strand, counting down.
GAGTTTTCTTGATTCAATTTCTGGCCAGACATTTAATT
>DWNY01001098.1:0-13489 GCA_018250635.1 Telegonus apastus | reverse complement strand
AAAAGAGTATTAAAGTAAAATAAACTACTTAAACTAATCAAATCAATTTTCTAATAACTTTCATCTAGAAAAAGAAACTCTATACCTACGCTTTGCATCGAGAAGGCGAAGCAGACCGACTCTCGGGAGAAAACAAACACTTTCGCTAACCTGACCCAGTCGATACTTATTACAGTTACAATATTAATTGTATTTATTACATTGACACTTCTTTTTTATTAGTGAATAATTTTATACTTCCCATAAAAATGATTTTAAGCTGGTAGATAAAATATGATTAGACTGCGCAGGCATCATCACCAAACCTATTTTACAAGTGGAAAATCCGTCGAACTCGTATTGGCCAAAATCCTACGTTGCTCCTCTGGACGCTTTCTTTTGAAGTTGCGGTACTAAGTGAATTACTGTGTTCCAATATCTGGTTTAAAAGGTGTGGTAAGGAGAAAAAATTACACGAGAGTTTCCAACTTAATGCTCAAAAATATTACTGGAAAAACATCTATACCCTATCTCATGAAGTAGATCCTCCAATTCTATCTGGAGTTGATGTCAGATGCCCCTCGGTGACACTGGGTATTATTATTACAAAAAAATTATAAAACTCAACAGTCCTTACTAGAACTACATAAACAACCTATATAAAAATCACATTAATAACAATATTCTTTTTTTATAACAAAGAAGCAAATGTGCATGCAGTTCACTTGATGCTTAGTGGCCACTGCCACTGCCCATGATCACCTGTGATCAACCCCAAATAAGATTAAGTTCTACCTGAAGTCAGAGATGCCTTGCTATCCCCGATGATCAAGTTAGGATGCATCAAATAGTAGATCGCCCTAACTAGAACACACAGCGCCACAGAACACAATGCTATTATTAATCAGATATAGGGGTAATGGCGGTGCCACAGAAGTCGAACCATAATGTGTATTACCTTCAACATGTACTTACTACGTATACCTCCATAGTCCGTCTGCGTGTACCGTTGTGTTGTTTTTACACATTCTTAAACGTTTTCTAGAAGCCATATGACCTATTAACCTACAGACTAGACTTTGTTTAGGCTCGGTTGACTAAGACATAGTATGCAACGAGGCGAGGTCAACGCGATTTGCTCTACCGTCTGGCTTCATTGGGCACTCTCCCGGCTTGCAAAATAAAACGTTATCCGTGCACTCTGAACTTTATAATATTTTTATTAAATCTATTCATGCAACATAAATTTTACATTGGTGTTTAGAAAATTTTGATGCAACATTTTTTATTAATATTTTTCTTATTCAGTAATTGCGTGAGTATTTTTTGCGATTTGGTAGATGGGTGTGGATGCCAGTTGTAATCGCCTTCAGGTAGAACCCCCGTTCTATATAGAATTCGTTACAAATGTCCATGGACGGCAACGATCACTAACGATCAGTTACTGCATTCTAATTTGCTACTAAACGTTATGTACGCAAGTGAAGAAAACAGCTTTCTGGATAATCTTCGATATAGCCAACGGTATAAAGCGTATAGGTCTATAGTAATTAAAGCCTACAGCGAATAGAATGTAGCGCAAAACTCAGAAACACGCGCGCACCCCGTGCGTTCACAGGCGTCGTCACTAGTGTTAATTTCAGTTACTATCAGATACAATTTAGGCGGCTATCACTTATGTTTATATATATTCTGTGAGTATGGTCTTTAATTTTATCCCTGCTTATACGAAATGTTAATGCAAAAAGGTGAACCACTGCTTTCAAATATAATCAATTACCTGTAAGTAAAATTATTCACTATCGATGGATAATAATAGAGTTCTGTTTGCAAAACTGGTTTTATTAGACTGCTCACCGTGCAAGATTAATAAGATATGAATAAAAACGTTACCGATCATAGCTTTAAACTATAATTATGGAATAATTAATGAATAGATGTTATCTTATATAAGTTTATCTATCGTAGAAAGTCCATACACGATAGACAAACTATTATTATTATACATTTTTGAGACATGATTTATTAACATTCGTGACTTTAGATACACAGTAATTACATAATATTCAGTATATTGATTCTTTTGATTTAAAATTTCTATACTGTTATCGATTTTAAAATATTATTCGTTAGGCCCTATACGCAACTTTAAAGTGTTACAATGAACAATGAAAATATGATTGAAAGTATAAAGGGTAATTAATGTTTACACCTTGTCATTTAAGTATTGATTGCTACAAAGGTTAAAGTGAATTGACCTCGTGTTTTCTGTATTGGTAGGTCTTTTGTAAATAGGCCGAGGTTGTTTACATTTGTTCGGTGACATTAAACAATCGGCAATTTACCAGTATTACTTTACTGGGTAACGGTGCATGTAAAGACACAATTACCATAACTTACTAATCGTTGCAGCATCTGTCGACCTATTAAGACAGTGTTTCTCAAAGTGAGCGTTATCGCCTTCCTTTACTGCATACCTAAAGAATATATAGATAAAATAGAAAAGAATTGATTCCAAAAGTGGCAACATATTCAATAATTTTGGGAACTTCTGATTTAAGATAGAGTAATAATCATGTAAATCTTAACCATCAATAAGAACCCCTTTATATTATCAGAACTTCAGACACTAGTTATAGATAATTTTCCTTACATTACACAACAATTTAGTTCTGTTTACAAAAAAGCTATCAAGAAAATAATAGGATAGCATAGGTGGAGGAAGTTTTGTCGTTCGCCTCCGGCGGCATCGCTGCATCTATTTCTGCTCAATAACAGTACTGTTAAGCGATGCTGTGTTCTAGTTTGAAGGGTGTGGTAACAGAGACCTACTTATCTGAGACGATCAAACTTTGTCCTTAGGGGTAGTGATCTTAGGTACGACATTGATCTTTCCTGGCGTTGAATACGAACGTCTATGGGTGGTAGTTACCGTAGTAACTTACCATCATTACTCGTTTGCTACTTCCAAACTATTAATAATAATACTAATAATATATTATCTTAGTCAATTATGACCAATTTTGCATAATTAAACTTACGTTACGAGAACGCTATGACTTTACGAAACCTATAACGCATTCTTGTAAAGTAAAGTGAAGGATATTTTTTGTCTTATAAACTATATATGAGTAATACTTCGTACAACAAAAGCTTAACCGCAAAAAAAGTGTAATACAAAGTATGAAATTTAGGGCGTTATGACACATTGCAAATACATGAAAAAGAAAGCCTGAAAATTTTACTTACTTTTACGTTTTTATGTGTTGCTCATTAATATTTATAGTTTTAACAGTCGGTGCTTTCTCTACATCTCTCTGGCCTGTATTCATTATAAACTCAGTGTACGAGCGGTGACAATTTTATCCCTCATACGAGTCAAATTTCACCGCAGCCAATCGATTTCTTAATATATGGTTTGGTTCACATGCTAAATGTTTATTTAAATAAAAGTAATAGTATTAACGTACATTTTAATGTAAAAGGAGCTAACTAGGGATGCACCACTAACCAATCGCATTCTTACAACTTTCTTATTGTAGATGGAAGCAATTATGACTTACTCGACTAACGAGGGAATCCTCTTTGCACAAACAATTCTCAATTAACTGAACATATTCCGTAATAGTAAAAAGTCACACTATAATATTTTTCTTGTTGTTAATTTAAAAATAAAATTTACAGAAGAAATAAATAAATAAGCTACCTATTTTTCTAAAAATATCAGAAAAAAAGTGAAAAAAGGGTGAAGGCACCAAAATTTAAATTTTGTATCTCGTCTTACAAATGCATTATTCGCCAACTCCGACCAACACTTTTTGTCTAGTTCCTTTAATGCATTTGATAAACATCATCTATATTTATAATTGTTACGTAATTTTATGCTTTCATTACTTCCTTAAGGTAATTAAAAATTAAAGTAAGCTTTATGTTGAAAACACTGTGGCTTTGCAATAACCATTGTAAGATACGTGTGAGAACTGTATAATTCTTGTACTAAACATTATTATCTATGAGTCTATATAAACGTTCGCTTCCGTGTGAATGTTGTTAGATATTCATCTCAAGGAAGTGAGAAATATGCATGCATTAACAGTTTTTTGGAAATTTTAATAAAAATCTATTTTGTTGATCCCTGTTACATAATACAAATATTTTGTAACTTCTCTTTTTATTCTATACTAGCTGATCCCCGCGGTTTTACCCGCAATAAAGAAATAAAAAGGCATACAATAATATCTAATAATAATACAATGATAGTAAAATGATTTTACGCCCGTGACGGCGGCCGTATACGCGTGTAGCGCGCGCTAGTGCTTTATTAAAAAAATTAATTAGCCCACGTTTCGTCTTAAACCTTCAGCTATCTACCAGTAAAAGTCACATCAGAATTGCTCAAGCCGTATAAAAGATTACCTCAGCCAGACAGACACATAGACGGACAGACACGCAGACAAAATTATATTTTATACGTATACACGGTTAGTAAAAAGTTGTTATTTTGACATTATAATAAGACATTTCAATTTTGTTATTTTTTATAGATATTATCGATATTGTCGATATATATAATTGATATAATACTGTCAAAAAATATTTCTCCTGTAACTTTAACGTACCAAGAAATAACACGAAGCTAATATACACGTTTATATTTATTTCCTAACGTTAAAATTTCCTTAATAATCCATGTCGGCGCAAACAAGTTTAAAATACAAATCAATATTGACTCAATTCTTTGGGTTATTTACTTTGCACGATTCGTAGGATTATGCAAATATCGCACAAAACATTAAACGTGTTTATATATCCTTATGAGATCATTTGTGAAATATATTCTACGAATACTCATTTTGTTTTTAATGCCTTTTTGTTTTTTTACTATTGTTATTTTTATACCTAGCTTGAGATTCATATTTTAATATTATATGTATATTATCCTATAGTTACAGAGAGGTATGATCATAACGGTTAAATGTCGCTTATTTAGAAATGGTTAGGATGACAGAGTAAACCTTTGTAAAAGAAAATTCGGAACGATTATTCAAATACTCCATGAGAAAAATATGGAATAATTACCAACATTTGAATGTACAAATATTAATTTTATTAGAAGTTTACCTTTTAACACATACACATATGTAGGTAAGATTCTTATACTTTTGCTTAAAAATACTGCCATACCTAAAGCATAAATAGCATATTCTTCAGAGTATACCTAAAACATTAAAATTTAACGACCTGAAAGCTTTTGTGTGCCCGATTTCCAAAACTCAGCCACAGGTGCAGGAGAAAGCATTGCAAGTGCAGCCAAACAACACCACGATGCACTAACAATGTAAAGGAACGCACACACACATAACTGCGTACTCGTACAACCATCTTATTTATATCGCGTTTCCTTACTAAATGTTTAATATCAAATTGCACTAAATAATACATAAAATTGAATGTCAAACTGTAAATAATAAATATACAATATCTAAGATCTTGATTTAATTACAAATTGGCGATAAATAAATCGTACCTGCAAATTGTCTTGACCACATAAATTATAGAACATATTATTGACTTTATTCAAAAGGAATGGCGATAAAGGTATTAGTGGCCAACATTGCTACAGTTCAGAAAAATGCCCAACCGGTTTGGTATATGTTGTCAGTCAGCAATATTAAATTATACTCGACGTGTACAAAATTGCAACCCAAACTTTTAATTCGTTCCAAATCTGCACTCCTCGATAAAAATATGTCCCTTTCTTTTATTAATAAGTACACATATATGTAAGGTGAACCATTACTACTACTTTCTGTACAAGTTTTTAGCACCTATAAATAAGATTGTTGCTAACCCACTCGATTCTACACTTAACAACTTTGAATTTTTTAACTCTCAGGTGTGTAGGTTACCTCGCAATGTTTTCCTTTACCGTTATAACAAGCATTGTAAATTAATTCCTAATACACAATTAACTTTTAAAAATCAGAGCTTGTTTAGGAGTTTAACCTCATCCCTCCGAAGGGCCATATTTTAACCATAACCCCTATCCCTTAACCCTCCAAAAACATTTATGTCTAACAGTCATTTCTAAATCTGTCTAGCTATGCATTTACCAAGCTAACTACGACATAAACAAGTAAACTGGTTCTATTAAAGTCCCCCGTCTACCAGCTACTGACTAAATGCCTTAAAAACCCGTCATACCACTTTCGCTGCATCCACGTTAATAATCAGGTCAATTGTCCATACCGCTTTCAGGAGTCAGCGAGGGCTTTGAACTTGAGAGGTATTCGCTTCCTTCTGTATTTAAAACTTTCTAATAAACGTATCTTATATATTCTAATACGTATTTCTTCAACTTTCTAATATATAAAATATACCATATCTTAATTTGCGAGGCACCCGTTAATTAATATTTCTGTACATTTAAACTCAAATTTCACTTTCATTTTTTAAAGACGAATTGATGTCTTTAAAAAATGTCGAATTATTTCTTAATAACATTTTATTAATTAAGTTTACTTAGCGATTCATATTAAAATGCAAGGTTTACGTTAAGAAATATAGAATTTTGAGAGAAACAGCATGTAACCTTGTTAAAATTCAACAGCCCACGATTTTAAACTAGTTTCACACATCCTAAAAAAAAAAACTATTATCGGCTGTGTTTAAAGATATTTCAACAGTCTCTAGTTTTCAATAATTTTGTTGAATATTTCTATCTGGATACTTTAGCAAATAGTAATAATTGCCAGTTATGAGTCTTATAATGCGTTTCCAACGCATAAAATTCACTTTCCCTTAATCTTTCGTACTTACAACGTAATCCATACAGTTATGAGGAACAATCATGGCCTTAAATATTTCCCTATAATCCGAGTAGTTTAATCTAAACGGCTATAGAAATATAATATATTAAGTATTATATAAAAACTTGTGAATTATTTAAATATTATAGCAATCTGTGAATAGCGTGCGTAGAGGCTCGCGTTGATGTCTTTCTCTAAGATTATCTAACGTCGATCTCATTGCAGCACTACATCACGGAAAGATCTTTAAAAAGGTCATATTTAATGGTATATCCATTTATCTTAAGTATAATATTTGTTATATTCTAGTTAACCGGTGCTTATTGCCATCATTCATTCGTTTACAACTGTTGCATCATCGGACGTTTACTTCATTGATATAATATCCTTTGACGTGAATAAAGCAATATGTTTCGTCGCTATTACTACATAGTCTGACAGACTTAACAAATATGGCTTTTGTATAACATAATATAGCAGGTTATTTGTAATATTACTATAAAAAAGTGAGTTTCAGTATATTCATGTTCGTCGTCGAGGTAAACGTGCTCTACATCCCAAATAACGTATACATAGCTATAGTAAGTATAAAAAGTCGATTTCGATTCGTTACACGCTATTTCCTTGATGGGCTTACTGTGAGAGCAATACCCAAGTAACCTCCTTATCCTACAATAAAATATGTATAATAAATTTCAGGTAAAGTATAGTTGGTAAACAAAAAAGATGATGCCATATTTTTTATGAAATTAACAGTTAATGTTGCATATCATAAAATAAAGATCCTCCAATAGTGCTGGTATCTATGCGTAGCAAGAGCAGTATATTTTTTGATTACTATGCTTCACTATGACTATAATTCTATTAAATATCACCTGCTTATTTATAAACATGTACATCCTAACCTACAAACAAACTTTACAATAGCAAAAAAGTCAGCAATAATGGGCTATAAAGAATGTTAACTCCAAGGTCTAAAAATGGTACAATTTATGTAGGATTAAATCAAATTAGTATATGAATAAATTTAACGCACATTAATTTCAACCTTAATTGAGTGATATCTACTTAATCAAGATTTTTAACTTGATCGTATGCTTAAAATAAAACATACAACACACGTCTTAACGTAAAATTATTTGACACAGACATATACATATTTCAATTTTTTTTAAAAACGAGCGTTTGTCTATAACTTAATTTTATAAGAACTTTGGAATAACTCGTCTTAAATAACAAAATTATTAAAAATTTTAAACAAAAAAGAGGATGAATCAACTGTTCTTTCTATTTTACTCAAAAGATTCACTCAAATGGATGGCTACTACTTGCGGGAATCCCCGTATGCGATTTAAGTTTTTCAACGAACAATAAATATTTTCGAGATTAAATCAAAATGTTATGTACCTACACTTTTATTTATAAACCCCGTTTAAATTATTTTTTCGTAAACAAAGCCAACTGATCGTACAATCTTATTTAAGTTTGTATTTGGGTAATATTTGATGTATATATAATTACATAAGTAGGTTTAGCTGTGAGAAGGTCAAGGCTATGAAGTAGGCGGAGAAAGGCTGGAAAACAATTTAAAATTAACAAAATATTGAAAAAATCAAGAATCATGAAGTTTTTTTCATTCACTTCAGTATATAAGTATCTACCTAGGAAAGTTTTTAATAATTTGAAGCGTATTAAATCCACTTATAACTTTCTTAAAAAACTTTTTAAAATTATGAAGTATTGAAGATCGTATTGAAATTATATACATAAATATTTGTTTGAGACAGAATTTGATATATGTAATAAATTGTTTATACTATAAGTAATTTATTGTCCTATAGAAAATTTAAAACATTAAAATATGTGTTAACATACCTGATATAAAATTGTATACAATAACCGTGTGACATAACTAAAGCGCACAGACTTTAATGCGCAAATAAATATTGCGTGTGCTTACAATGCAGCCGTAACTACAAGCCATGTGGGTCAAAGAGGGCCAGCAAAAGAGGGTCACCGGCGAAGCCAATTACCATCGTAATAGTGTATATAAACAAATCTTTATGTAATCAAGGCTATCCTGCGTACCCATGTTATATTAACGTTTCACCTTTATTGACAAGAGCTGGAGACCCTACATAGGGGCACTATATTTTTTATGTTATGAAAGCAGCTAACGAGCGTGCACACCACCTGGCGGTAAGTAGCTACTGCCATGGACATCTGTAATCAACCCCAGATAAGATCACCGTCACCGGAGGTCAGCCACAGATGTGTTGCTACCCCTGAGGACTAAGTTAGAACGTCTCGAATAAGTATCAGAACACAGCAGTGCTTAACACGGAAGATTTATGAAAACAAATGTTTATGAGTGATCCATTTATTTACTGCAAACAAATGACGGTTTTTTACACTTACTTTATAGTCTTACTAGCATTTGAAAGGTGATAGAACCCTTTGTAGTTCAACTCCGGCGGCATCACCGCCCCACCTATCTTTGACTTATAACAGCAGTGCCTTATAACACAAGTACGAAAACAAGAACACTCAGACACGAACTTAAATTACTCTTTTAAATACTTGCTCCAAATAAGATTGAACTTAGATCTCTATACTCTTTTCAAAGAGTGACCTATGCGTAGTGGTAAATGTTAAATAAACTTAACGTAATGGGTTGTAGTCACATAATTTAAATCGTACACGTTAGAAAATTATGTAAGTGATAATTAGTTTAATTGGGTATGTGTTGCATTTCTGTAACTTGTGCTCTAATGTCGTATAAGAAAATTTGCAGATTAAGCAGCTATTAAATAAATTAACACATTATATAATTACATCACAGTATTAGATTATATCAATGTTTTCCAGTGACACACTTCGAAATGGTAATAATAATTTCGCCTCGTATAGAAATGTTGTACGAACCAAGATAAAATATCAAAGACATCATTATATTACACTACAAACATAAAAACGTTGGATTGAGAAGATAATGTCGCAGTAAATTATTGCATGCTGCTTTTTGTTATTTACACAAAAATATAACAGATAATTACAGTAAATAAACGAATAAGTACAAGGACACTGTTTATTTTGTAGTTGCATCTCTTTCAAAAGATTATATACATAATTGAAACTATATTGATCACTTCCATTCGGATGTAAATCTAATAGGCATTTACTATTAGATTCTTTATTAAGTTTTATATAGTTTAACTAGATATGCTCGTGGCTTCGTACGTGTAGAAATCCTATACATATAGGCTTAAACATTTCTCAAGAATTAATCTTTTAGTAAAAACCGTAAAAATCCGTTCCGTTCCGTAAATTTTGGGAAAATCGATCTATATGTGATCGATTTCCTTTTCGACAGACAGCTTTTGGGGACTTTGTTTTATAATATGTATAGATTTTTTTTACCTAGAATAAAGATGAGTGACGCATCCATTCGACATCGATTAGTTGAAACACTTTAAATATGTTACTCGATGAAAACTGAAACATATTGGTTTAAGGCAACAGTAATTTTTCCGGAATTGCAACCGCGAATTATGTTCGCAGAGAGACCATCTTTAGACGTTTTTATTTAAATATAAGATATTCATACCTCGTTTAAATTCATATCTCATTTAATAATATAATGGCATAACCATTACGTCACGCATAATTCACTATCTTCCATCTAGTTCATCGGATTAGAATGGACAGAGGAAGTAACCATTTCTATTAAAAATCGAACGCAACTTCAGATGTCAAAAGAGAGTTATTCGTTATAACCACTCTATCATTTATCAAAACAGAAATCTGAAATAAGTTGGATTAATCTAAAGAGAAAGTAAATTATGTCATTATCTGGTAGTGCCATCACTGATCCATCATTTTCAAATTATAGTATTTGATTATACATAAAGCTTAGACGTTTGACTTGTTCTCACAATTGTATTTAGTCAGAGGTTCTGCCAGTATTTTTATAATATATAAAAAAGCAAGCGAGCTTTCCACTTAATAATAAGTGGCCTAATTAATGTCATCCATGGACTGTATTCAACCCCAGATAAGATGGTAAGACTAGTCTTACTGTTACCCCCCTATTGGGCATGAAAGTATTATCAGAATAGAAAATGTTTAAGCCATAATTACCTACTAGGCAAACTGAGTAAGGATTGATAGACTTTATAATAATAAAATATTCTGTTTGGCAACACATATGTACATACTTAGACCAAAAAACAATAAACAGATACTTGAGACAAACTTTTAATAGCCAGTATTAGTGATAATCCTAATGTAGACTGCGAAGTGCAAATATAACTTAATCGTGTAATGTTTTATATCATATTTCAAAATTTTAACTATGTTTTAATGATGTAAGTTCCATACTTGCTAGTATTTGATTTTTAATAATATTTCTGTATTGCGTATTGCAGAAATAATAACACATAGGTAGTATTTGAAATACGCGTAGCATATCTAGGAGCACATTATATAATATAAACGAGATATTTTCTCCTAACAAGGTGTGAGATTACAGTTATTACCTACAATGTGGAATATACAAGTAGATATTTTTAAAATTAAAACAATTATTTGAAGAATCATTTCGATCTAACTAATATGTATGTAGTTAGATCTAAATGAATCTTGATGAATAGCTACCACCACCACATCCTTGTCAGTAATTCCTTTCACTTTTATCATCCACGATGATTGGCTATCATCTAACAAATTGCTTTTTTTTTCTTACTTTGGAAATCAATACGAGTCTAAAGCTATATACATATGTATATACAAAAAGCGTGCACAGAAAATTTATTATCAACAAAAGATTATTCAGATATTTAAATCATACTTGCATTGTAAAAAATCTAATACATTTCTACTGGGTAACATTGGCCACACTGAATAATGATGTAATTAGATTTTACTGTTTTATAACTTAAATGCTTACTCGATAAGCACCGGGTACTTATTGAAGAAAAAAAACATTCCACGTTTTCTACTTTCATAATATCGATTGTTATTGAGAAAGCACTAGCAAAAAGGCATTGCAACAATGTTGTAACATGTACACATGTTTACATTATATTACATGTGAACAATTATTATCTCATAGAAACTATTACAAAAACGATGTTGGTATAATGATTATTTATCACGCTATGGTACGTCTCTCTATTGGCAAAATGACATAATTCACATGAAAGTACACCGTAGATAATTCAATAGATGAACAGTTTCTAATATGTAGTTTAAGCGTTTATTAATAGGTGACATTTGATTTTGGTACTTAGAATAAAGCTGAAAACTCATGTACTATGCAGGAGCATAGGAAGCATTTAAAGTATATAAAATCTATTCTATACTAATAAACAATATTTAACTGGCCTTTCTGTGAATTTAAAATAAGTACAAATATCTAAAATGTTATATTTATTAACATGAAACTATTAAACTATCTTATCTATAAATAAATTTTGTGTTCAGCGGTGCGTGTGATGTACAGACTCTACATAGATAGAAAAGTTATTCGATGAAACTTTAAGCAGTGGAGACACAAATGGCATCATGATATTTCGGAATCAAATGGCTTTCTTGCTAAATCTGATGACTTACTACCATCCTGTAACTAATGCTCTCGTTTTATTTATTGCATAAGAAAATATATCTCGCAGTTCGCAGTTTCTTCCGCGTGCATAGCTCAGTGAAGCAAGAAATGAGGCTGGAAATACGTGAAGATTGTAGATAAGTAATTGTAATAGCTTAATCTGACGAGCATATCGCATCACTTTATCGCGTTCCATAAGATCATGTTATTATTTACGTACCTACACTTCCGTACGTTTCCTATGGAAACGTGTACAGTCATATGTGTCGGTTTAGGAGTACCTAATAAGTAAAGCTACTTTCAGGAATTAAAAACTGCTAAATATAATAATGTTTTACCAAACAGACAAATGAAACCATATTACCTAAATTGTGATGCAATAGTGCACATTACGTTTTAACATCATATTCATATGTATAAAATTATCTATAAAGGCAAAGGTTAAAATTTTCATAAATAGCTCAATGGATAAAATACTGTGTACTTCTGACTTCATGATTTGTATTAACTGACCATATTAAAGTACTCTGTGGTACCGACTATGTAATTTCGAACCATATGTCGAATTATTCGAACCCTCTTATGGTTCGAATTATTCAACATATGGTATAATAGGCCCCTTATGCCTATTATATAGTGCATTAGGTGCACTTCAAGATCTACATGGCCGTGTTAAATGTGACAAAAATGCACTCCCAAACTATAAAAAGATGTCAACGACTGACTTTAAATTAATATATTTTTTTGTTCCAGGAGTAAGTCATGCGACGTCTGCACCTGACAGACAGACACTTACGAGTAATGTTATGGTGCATTCTCCTGGGTCTGCAGCCAGCGTTTGCCGGCATTCTAGACCCCTTTAACTGGGCGCGCTCCGACCGCATTGAAGTCAACATTCCCTGGCTCCCGTGTAAGTAAGCCTTAATGAGACAAACAAATTATAAGTTCTCATGTTAGTAATTCCACGTTAATTAATGTTCATATGTTAAAGTGGATATTAATATTTTAAAGTTATTCTAAAACGCCCTTAGGAAATAATGTTAATAATTTTAATTATTAAAAAAAATAATTAATTAAAAAGTTCAATGATAAGAAA
>DWNY01001097.1:0-13489 GCA_018250635.1 Telegonus apastus | reverse complement strand
ATTATACAGTAGAAATAAGTAATTCAGTCTCGTCATATGTTAGATTCTGTAAGAAATCAGTCAATTTTGATTTACACACACGGTTATTAAGTGGATATATATTTAAGATTTTATTTACTTTATTGTATGCTAAGGTATATAATGAAGTACACAAGAAACTGACAAGCACGCAGGCCATCTGATGTTAAGTGATCAGTGTCACCCATAGATAAATGTATCGGAACAAACTACGACAATTATCAGATGAGTGGCTGCCCCTTAACAGAGATTCAATTTAAATCTCTGCTCCTTAAGGACTAAAAGGAATCGTTTCTTCATAAAAACATGTTTATGGGGTATGAGAATTTCGATTGCAGTAATGCGATATAAGAAGGTAGCTCAATATTCTAAGTCCATAAAACAAATTAAGTTATCCTAATTTCCAAAATACCCGCGCACGAGTAGTTAGAGGTTAAATTAATTGTCTATTGTACTTTTAAAAGATGTATTATACCACATCCAAGAAGTTTCCCACGTCGTTCATTAACCGAACTAATTAACGAGACGCGGGAACATGTGCTCGAAGTATTTCCTCGTTGGCGCCCAACGTGGGGCCGTAAACCGCTGCTTTGTTATAAGCGCCTGGTACTTGTACTTTGAAATTTATACAAATAAAATCATGTCGGTTTATACTTGCAAATTTAATGGTATTTCCTCAGTTTATTTTAACGGTATCAAAATATGGACATCAGTTTTGTACGTTACACCTGTAAATATTTAGATTGCTTAATAATTTCAAACCGACGTAATATTAGTTTGATTAGTTTTATATTCTATCCATCCATTAGCCCTTAACTAATGTCGGCTCAACTCCTGGGTTATGTCTATGACACTTTATTACTAGACACAGAATGATTCTCTTCAAATTTTACGTCGTAATGTGGCGTTGAAGATAATAAAAAGTTTTTAAACCGACCAATTGATATAACGCGAAAGCTTTAGATAAAGCGAGTGTAACTCAGAAGAAAAAACGAAAAGCAAATGAAATTTCATTAAAAAGCTCTACTCGTACTAGAACTTTCATTTATAAAAGAGAATTGTAGTTTTGTAAAGGAAAAAGGAGGAACAAGTGAAATGTCCACTGTCGCTAGAAAAATAAATGTTATTCGCGAGATAGGGAACAGGGAAGTCCATTAAGGCTTTCTCCCGACGTCTGTCCAGGGACGAAGACCGATCGCTTACTTGCACGTTTTGTTGCATAACATTGTGATTTGGATAAGTTTTATTCCAAAAGAGAGCTTTGCATGCAAGTAATTTTAAAGCATTTCGAACGTTTACGAATATAACGTTTCTCTATATTCATAACGGTTTCTCTACGCATGTCCCACTTTAGATTTCCGTTGTCTTAAGTGCTATAGATACAAAAATAATTCGGACACACATACATACGTACTCACACTAACACAATATTTCGGATGGACATCACAAACAGTCAAAGATACATATAATTAACCTAATTATTAAATAGATTGATGAAATGAAATTTGGATGATTTTTTAAATGTCATGGAAGTAGCAAACGAGCATGTAACCCATCAGATGGTAAGTGGCCACTGCCGCCCATGTACACTTGTAATCAACCCCAGATAGGATCACAGTCTCACCTTAGTTCAGCCGCAGATGCGTCGCAATCACTGATGACTAAGTTGGAACGCCTCGAATAAGTATATCTCCCTTACCACACCCTTCAGTCCAGAACACAGCAGCGCTTGCCACTGCTGTTATAAGGTTCTACCATCATTGAATTCTTCTTAATTTACTATGCCAAAATTACTTTTGGATGACCACTAAAGTATTTTGATATTATACATATGCATAGACAAAATCACTAGTCTTAAGAATATATTCATCCTGGAGAATCTACTCCTAACTACTTTTGCGAAATTTTCCATCTTTCAATCTCATCGATTCGCTTCGATCCCCTACGAATCTTTTTATACTTTCCACGTTATTATCAAACCATAAATGTCACGAGGTTGCAAACAACTTACACTAGAATACTTACTCCAAAGAAGTCCCGACTAATTACAGAACCATTCCATATGAACTTAAAATGTGGGCAACACAACGAGCAGAATCAGCTTGAAAACTAGTAGAAAAATAGTCCATTTAGTGTAGAATGTAAACTTTAAAACGGCTGTCCAAGCTAAACGAAGACTGATTGCTGGCTATGTGTCGTGGTGTTATGTTGCTGCAATTTTTGCTTCTAGTTCTGGTATATGCTTTCGTATTTGGTGACAAATATTTGTGACATATCACACGTTGTTGGAAGGAAATTGAGTTGATGGTTGGAGAAATTTATGATATCAATGACAAAGGTGGATCGGTGTGATGGTGGATGGATTTGTTAGGATAGATGGTTCTGAATGGTACAGTGTGAAGGAAACGTACATTTATGGTGAACGATATTACAAATGAAGATTTATTGGCGATGACGCGTTATTGTAGTTTACGTGAAGGTGGTAGAGCCCTTCATCGTTTGACTTTAATGGCACCAGTACAACCATTTGGCTTTATTGACAATATTACTGAAAGGAATGTTTTACTGTGTTAATATTAAATATGTTAAAGGAGTAAGACATAAACCAGGTATTCCAACTTAAACCTTCAACTCCGCAACAATCAGGTAGAATTTAATTGTTGTTTAGGATCAAGTTGATCCCTCGTTAAATTTGTAAAGATGTGGATTATGTTAAGTCAAGATACTAGAGTGAATAATATTTCAAACGTTTTTACTTCAAATATAAGAAATATAAAGAGATCTAGGCCCACATTACATAAAACTTACAACTATAATACATAAAGGGATAACGCTCGCCATCTATCAAATAGTTGCCGAGTTGAGGTTCCGGAGGATGCGACCGGCGGCCATCATAGACCGCCATTAGACTAGCTATCTCGAATGCCTCTACAACGTACACTACGTATAGATAGTACGTCTTTACGTCATGTCGTTTGAAAAATATGATAGGGATAGCTCAAGATATATTGTAAACTATATTTTTTTCTACTGCAGTAAATTTCTAACGTATATATTTATTTCATCGAATCTTTAGGGCCAATAGCAACGTTTTTCAAAAATCTATTTCTATCAAAGTTCACATATATTTCTGATGTGAGTTTCTGAGTAGTTCTTTCGTTCATATAAGACCTGTTCTATATGTTGATTACATATGTCAATTGGTTCATGGGTACCATTTACCATAAGGTGAATTGCATGATCGCTTACTAAAGCAAATTTAAAGAAGTTGTTAGTGGCGTGCGCCTTGTTTAAAGTTAAAAAAGAAAAACGCGCACTTTTTTTCGACCTTCCATAATTTCCATATTCGTCTTATTTAAATAATCAAATTAAAATATTATTTCGAAAAATGAACACTGTCGAGTTTTTAAAAACATGTAACTTTTTATACTACTCAATATAATGTACTTATAACAATATAATTATTATCATGTCTCGCGATTTGTATTGATTGATTTTTTACTCTACACACTTGAAAAGAACTTGTTGCTTGCGAATCCCATTAAACCAAACAAAGGTTCCAGTTAACGTGACGATTGCCAATTAAAACGCGCGGATCACGTGACACAATTGAAACAAAACGAACAAAATGGCCGACACATCGCACAACACATTCTATCCCTATATAAGATATCTTGTGAATACGTTTCAAAGTCGAATATCGAATGTGGATGTCGACAATCTGTCATCGACATTGATATTTACAAAAACGAGTAACGCACTCGCTTTGCACCGTTTTGTATTGGTATCGGGTTTCAATAAATGTAACTTTGGTATTCGTTTTGCTGAATACAATTGTTTGATGGCTCTCCGTGGTGCCATCTATATTGATGGACATCAATAGTGTTGGTTATTTATATTAACAAATAAAGAACATAATTAATCTATATATATAATAAGAATGTAACTCGCGCTCGCTGTCTGTGTGTTTAAAATCAGTTGGCACCACAACTACTGCACTGAATTCATGGGAATGCAGATATATCGATAGTACGAGTCTCAACTTAATATTTAGGCTTTATTAATTTAAAATGGATCCATTATATCAGAAGTTATTACAATTTAAAATCATAAATAACTTTTTTACGTCGAATTACCTACGAAATACACAGATGAAATCGCTAGTACATTATAAAACTGCCGATTAAGCTCTCTGGCTTGTAAGGAAAATCGTTGAAAATCTCTATATAACAGAGATGCAGAATGAAGTTAATGTCACCGAACTAGCATTATTAACTCATCAACGTTAGTCAAAACGAAACTTTTATGATGATAAAAGTAATTAATGAAGTATTGTGAATATTCGTAGTGCTACCGCAGTTGAAATAACTGAAGAAGTTTTAGTATCTCCAACCACAGCGCTTGCTCCCAGTGGACTGAGTTGGATGAACTGAAAATGGCGTCTGATAAGCACTGTACAGTGAAATACGTAGTAGGTTTAAATTACGTACGGTATTTTGTATAAACGGAGCTTTGGAAGGTTAGACTAATTCCGACCGCTCTATCCTGTGGTTAAGATGTTAGAACCCTTCATGGTTCGACACCGGAGGCACCATTGTCACACGTGTTTCTGTCTAATAACAACAGTGTTAAATGCTGCCGTATTTAAAGGGTTTTGTAAGGGAGACATATACGAGAACATTTAAATGAGGAATTTTTTAGACATTAGAAGTAGCAACGTAACGTATCTACTGCTGACCTCGAGTGAAACTCCCATCCTGCTTATTTTTTAACCAATAATAGGCTTACGTTTCGCTGCTGCCTAACTTGATATCAAGTGAGATTTAGCCCAGGATGTAGCACACTGAACTAGGAGATAGCCTTGTCTGCAATTAATAGATTTTTATGGGCGAGAGTTACAATCTTTATTCGGGTTACAGTAAACATTTATAAACATCTAAATTTAACATGAAACATTAAACTTCATTCTCTCGGTTTCTTGAACAGTTTAACGTTCGTCATTACGAAACTCATTAAGCATCAACGAAACCAAGGTCTGATGCCAAATTCATTACGTCTACGAACTCGAAATTTCGGTCGCAATTTTCACCTATCGCCCAACAGATTCAATTAGCGGCCTCCGTCAAATCTGAATAGGCCTTCATGTTAAGATTAATAACATATGAAATAAGTACAGCCCCCCACATAGCGCACGCACCGTCGACACGACATTAGATATTTATGAGTTCGCCACTCGGGTGTCTTCACACGCAATCTGTTTGGACAGCGACAATTTTTGGTCCTATTTCGTTTTATATACTTTATGTATGAAAGTATTTGTGTGTCGGATTCAGTGATGTGTAGTTTTAGTTTCGAAACCTTTAATTTTCCTTGTAGAAAGACTCCTTCATAATATTCCCAAAGACCGATATAGCAATTAGGATTTTTAAGGAAAGCAATCTCACTTTTATTATAATTAAAAGCAACGGTAACTGCTAACAATATATACCATTTTGTACTTCACTTTTTCTCCTAGCTTCCTAGAGTGAGCCCTAAACAAAATAGGAATTAAATAGCAACAAAAATATTAAACATAGGATATAGCCTTCAGTAACGTCCTTGTTACAAAAGCGTTTATCGATCTGTCGTCAGGCTCGTTACCGCGTTTGGCCCCGACAACTTATTTATCACGAAGCACGTCAAAGGAACTAGGTCTTTTATTTAGCGCTGGGTCTATGTGTGACCTTATGGCCCCTTTGTAGGCTGAAATATTTATTACGTTACGTATGAATACATATTTATGTCTCATATATGTTCCAGTAAAATATGTTTTTGCGTTATAGTGTTGCGAAGGGCTCACCTATACATATCATTATGGCTCAAATGTCAGTTTTAAAATTTTGGTTTATTTTTGTGTATTAGCTACACACAAAAAATTGAAAATGTACTTGTCTTTAGTCTGCCGGTTTCGTTCTTAGAGATCTTGGAATTAATATTATTATTACGGTTTTTTTAGGAATCGAAGAACATCCCATGTGCTTCTTTTATCTGCATCATACAGACAAGCTCCATAATTAATGTATCTAAATAACCCGTGACTTCAATTAAATCGATACAAATATTTACCTAAAGAACAACACTTAACGACGATTGCTAATCAAAATTCAGTTATTACGCTCGGCTCAAGCCAATTAATCCGACTCAGTACAAATCTTATTTCCAAACGATCTGCCAGCTTCAATTTGTATAACGATCCCTATTAAACTCTCAACCTTCTCGATTTTATTTATCTCTATAACTAGTTTATCCGGGTTTGCTTGGAAATTGATTCATAAAAACTTACGTAAGTAGATCTCTCGGATAGGTAATTCGCAAATCGCGCGTTCAGCCGATCAGAATCCAATAAGTCCCAAGAATAATTCCTCTTCAATATCGATATCAATATTACACCGGAAACATATTATGATTTGTGACCAGGTAATAAGACGCTTGATTTGTAGATATCTACTATGTTCTAAAGTACTAGAGAATCTACTTCACACACAATCGTGTTCCTTTTTTGTAACTTAAAAGTAAAGTCGCTGAAGCGCTGAAAAATAATGATACCGTCTAACGTATCCTTCAAAATTGCGGCGCTTGATTTGCTACAAAGTGGTATGTATGTCATCCGCATAGACTTTGAAAAGAGCGGCACGGCTGCCGCAGCTTGATGGGACACAAGTGGTATGCACTGTTTTCTCAGTACTTTAGTACATAGCATCTCAATGTTAAAAACGTATCTTTAATCATACCGTAATATAAATCCTTAGTTAATTTCCAGGATTTGTTTATTTCTGTCAAGTTTATTTATCATCAGCGGCAGCTGGAGCCTGTCGCGTGCTTCACGGAGATAAGCAATATGAAATAAATCCTTGGCTTATGTTCTTGTGAGTCGTATTTGCTCGTCTCTTTCTAAACCTTATTCGAACTTTCATAGAGTTCAAATTGCAGAATCTCGTGAGCCATTTAACAGACTATTTATCGACTCGATGGATGGACTATAATAACGTATAATCAGTAATGTGAGCTAAGTGTGAAGTTATTTCCATTCTTGTATGTGAAACTCAACACTTTCTGGAACCTAATTATTGTATTTCATTATCTAAGTATCTTCCATTACCTGACAACTTTGTTGATATGCTTTTTTCGCAACTACGCCAATTTGCAAATTATGTACAGAACAAAGAAAATTCAGTTTGTATTCGCTTCTTATTTGGTTGTCAAAACAGTATAGCCGCTTCGCTTGTTGAAGAAATTAATATTCAACTACATTGAACTAAAAAAAGCTTTGAAAACGGTACCACAGCGATATCTTTGCCTGAATTTCTACAATATTAGTTTTGATTCAACAAAGGAAACCTTGTTGATTGTGTATTCCTGATTATTCTCTTTGAATTTAATTCAAGCCTGTCCTCGATAGCTTATTCAGAAATAAACACTAAGATGAATAAGACAGGAATTATGGTATTCATGTTATGTATGCCTTAAAATCAAATTAATTTTTCGACAACATTATTTATATTGTCTAATAAAAGATAAGCAATTTGGCATTAAAGTACCTAATTAAAAATGCTTTGGGCTTTTAAATCAAGATAGAATATAGAATTCCTATACTTAGTTCTTAAAAACAATTTATATTTGGAATATCTTACGTTCTGTGTATTGAAATTGATATAAATTAAATGAAAGCAAAGTATACCTTTTATCTGAAGTTCTTGTTTTGACATAAAGTTTTAACCTAATATCAAATACTTAGGCTTTCAATCCTGTCATACGCAAAACAAGCGTAAAAGGATGAGAAGAATGTCTTAACAATCAAACGAACGGAAAGCTGTAGGCTTTACACGAGTCTTACGTGACGGTTCCTGAAGCGATTATGAAGCCTCCCGCCTTATACGCAATCCCTTGTCCGCTGAAAATGTCACAACAAAGGAACAGTATGTTTCTAATAAAAAAATAAACTCCCATTTGGACACATCTCACGAACACAACAATGGCCTTATGAAACAGAACAATATCGACCATTCGAGATTGTTCCCTCAGTATTTTGTTCACAAACTAAGGCGCTTACGAGATTTGATAAGTTATATTGAATGAGGTGAAATATACCGTCAATTCGTTCCGTTCGCCAATATTACTGGTTTCGAGGAAATAACAGGTGTAGCCTAACATCTACTTGATATTATTGTAGAAGATGTGTAATAAATCATACGTTTCTTTGTATTCCTTCAATATAATATTCGATATTTTGATTTATACATAACAATTACAAATTTCACGATTTAGAATCGCAAATAAGTAAAAGATTAAGAAATCCTCACTGAGCGTTAAAAAATATACTATTATTGGATAATTTCATTACTGCATTGTATGTAAACCTTTAAATAATTTGATCGATGTTGCTGACAAATTAACGTTATTGATAGCAACGTTCGATAAATTGTTTTCCGAGCTACTCACAGCGTATCAAATCCATCGTGTACATGCCGTCAAATTGGAGAATCCTGACAATTTGAGTAGGCCGCTAAACCCGTGGACGGCGCTCGTGACACACGTCCTCTCGGATCTACGAGATTATCCCCTGGGATTACGGCGACAGAGTGCCGCAAGATGGACGTCGAGCTACCGTCGCCTGTTTGAATTAATTCTTCATGGGCTGGATTATTGTCTAGATTTTAGTGCATTGGAAATTTTCAGGACGTAATTAGATTTTGTACGTTCAGGTAAATAATTATGTTACTGTGTCAACTTCTTTTCGCACAATACTTTTTGTCTATTGGTACTCAATATATAACATGATATGTGCTCAGACCTAAGAAAATTGATTTACCGGTTTATTTACTTGTTTTGATGTAAGAGAACAGACCATAATGACTAATGGCAAAATCTATGTAACATTACAGAACTTGTTTTGTTGGTTCCTTCAAACGATCTAAATCTATACGTAACTGTTCAGATCCTTAAAAATACATATTGCTCTTCTTAACTAATGAAAAGCAGGAAGACAATAATTCATTAAAAATGATAATAACGACCAATATTATTCCGGATCAGAATTTTAATCATTACCATATGAGCTGGTATGCAGTGAGATCGCAGAAAACTTAAGTAGTTGAACAAACTTTCATATCGGAATAAAAATCTCCCATTCCTTCCACACATTTCTAACTTTAAAGCTAAATTGGATTTAGAGACTGTAATGGCTGAATATTATGCATTCACTCCGACTTCTCCTTAAGAATTCCGTATTAAGGTCTTTGTGCTAACAAGCTCCGGTCTTGGTCGACAGTTTTTCTTTACAAAGCTAACAATTTGAAGTTAAACTCGCAGAATGATTAATTCAGTTTAGAACTTGGGTCATTACAAGCGCTTATGTTGGTCGGAGGTTACTTAAAAGTCCCTACTCGTGCTCTGTAGTAGTTTCTGTTGCGAACATCGGGTCAAGATTTGTTAGTCTAGTTAAAACAGCGTCAAGTACTTCTAAATTGAATGAAATCTCACCTAATCCATTATGTGCAAAGATGATTATTTTAAAAACATCAGTTATAAATTATTTGTTATTTAATATACACTCAACTAATTACACATACATGTACTAGTAGTAATTTGAGGCTCACTATAATAGAAACACTATTACTTCTTAAGGTCTTAGATAGGAACTTGGAAAATCATAATTTTATAATGAACCCCCAATTAAACGGCTCTACAATGAACCAAAATTGTTGTACTCGTACACAGAAGAGCAACAGACAGCACAACTGAATCTCATCTTCGTTGAAACAAACAGCGTAGTAGAACATAATGTTAGCAGATTTACAGCGCTATGAACTTCTCATTATGCATCTAAATGTCTTAGCATCCCTAGTTGTGTATACTATTCCTTTACCCCACTGTGTACTATTTCACACTCGGGTAGGTTCACAGCATCCTAGAGACTTAAACAGTCCGTATTCAAATGTTTACGCCCGTCGGATGCCTCGGGAGTTTATCGTCGGAGGAATTACGGAGTAATTATTTCAGTGTTTGCCTTTTGCTTTATGGCGTAGAACAGGGTAATATTTTGGGACCCATACTTCTCTTTGTGAATTTATTATAAGTTTACGAACTCGTTAATATAAAATAACTTTGACAGTATGTAGTTAATGCTATTATTGCTCCGTATCGTATGTAGTTACATTAAATTTGCTAAGTAAGGTCAAGATATATTTCGAATAAGATTAGTGGCGTCTTAGTAATATAATTTTACCATGTTACGTATAAACAAAAATGTTATTTAAGATATCTGTTATATAACAAAATGCTTAATTTCGAAAGGCAAATCGATCTAATTATATGACTATTTTATGGGCCATAATTATCTTGAATAATCTTGAATAATATTGTTTAGTCTAGAGAGGTTAAATCATTATTCACAGTGCGCACATTTTAAATACTGGTGGGGACAAAAATGCAAATATAATTTTGTTATGTCAATGTGACCGTGTTCTCTGCCGCGTGCAAAATGTAATTTTTGTAGAAACGTATTTACCCTTGTATAAAACCAACGTGATGTTCTCTCACCGGAAAATATTGTAGAACAAGGCTGTCGCCAATTAATTTGTATTCTATTTTGTTTTTATTTTTATATCTAAAACCCGTTCACAAAGCATCATCGACTTTAAACCATCCTTTATAATATTAATAAGTTTCGCCGTTTTTGCTGGGGGATTTGACATCGTCAAAGGCATCAAAGTACTGAGAAATGTATATTGTTTCCTTTATAAAAGAAAAGCCTCGTGTTTGATAAAAATTGCATTTTCTTGCATTCTTTTGAAGGTGATACAACCCTTTGTGGTTCGCTCTGGCGGCACCATCGCCTCACCTATTTCTGAGTAATTACAAGTGTTAACACTCCTGTCTAGTTTAAAGTACTACGGGAAGCCTATAACAAATGCGATGCTATCCCCGAACACTTAGTTAGAATGACTCGTTGAAGTATATCTGCGTTATCACATACTTGACCCCAAAATACAGAAATTATTATCATTGCTATTATAACAACCTAGCAAAGCGACCGGGCTTCGCTTGGATGGTAATGAAAAGCAGTGTTATCTAATTTTGAATGGTTTACATTGTATAGATATATTAATTAAGTGCGTTTTTTTACTCAGTAGATGGCATTACATAAATATAAGGGAAGGCGGATTGACGCGGATTGACTTACTTAGATAAAGTAAAAGACTATCTAAATAGATAAAATCGTCGAATCTTTAGAATCGTTTCGAAGAAACCAAATACAAGTACAAAACAATTGTTCGTTTGAAGTAGAGGATAGGTAAAGGAACTCTACAGTTAAGGGAGGTTTTATTGCGGTTGTTCTTATTAAGACAAACAGATAAATAAACAACTAACACTTTCTACACTCATAGCCCCTCAGTAAGATTTTCGCCTGTATCGTGAATGCCATGGAAACATACAAAGACGAATACAAAAACACCCAGACTCAGAACAGAAATCTAAGTTCATCATTCAGATATCTGACTGGCCGAGGATCGAACCCAGAAGACTATGTCAGACCGGTATGGTGACCGCTCCATCACGCGGGTCGTCAAAAATTGCCCGTTTGAAGTAGAGCATAGACTAAGCATTAGTCTCTACAGTTAAAAGTTTTCGTTCGGTTGTACTTATTAAGCCAAGCAAGGTATAGTAGTTTCACAGACAATAAATCTTTAATGCCCTAATTTAGCACATGTACATGACTAACCTAGCCTTGTTTGCGCTGCTAATCTATCGTCTGTAATTGATGGCCGGCGGCTTGTGACAAACGGTCTGACAAACATTCTGCCGATGTCGTATTGATGTATGGCATTTTGCTCGGTATATGATTAATTAGGTAATATAATTTGTGTTGGAGTCGTAATAGGTTTTGGATGGTGTAAATAGCAGTACATTATGAGCTGATTGCAGGTTTAATAGCATTTGATTAACCGCTAACCGATGCAGAGAAACAGTGTTTGAGTTCTGCTGAGCTCGAAGCTGCTGCCCCTGAGGACTAAGTTGGAGCGCAATAGATAAATGCTTCTCCTTTACCACACCCTTCAAACCAGAACACAGGAGCGCATAACACTGCTGCTATAAAATTGATATAGCTGCGATATTAAAACTGGTTAATCAAACCACATAGGGGTTCATCTTAATGTATAATAAACAAAAACATACAATTTTCACAACTACTACGTGTAGTTCGCTAAAAATGTAGTGAAATATCTGAAATCTTTGGACATAAAGAGTTGTGAGAATGAAACGTCGGATGATTTTAGACAACATGGTTCATTTCAACGCACATCAAATAGCTCGAAGCTAGCGTCTGACCACTTTTATTCACCACCTTTAAAGCTCTTTTCACATGTTCTCTCATATTTATAAGGCTTTTCACATGTTGTCTAATATATTCTTTACACGACGCATCTAGTGCCACTTGTTAC
Organism: Telegonus apastus; assembly: GCA_018250635.1. Classification (NCBI taxonomy): domain Eukaryota; kingdom Metazoa; phylum Arthropoda; class Insecta; order Lepidoptera; family Hesperiidae; genus Telegonus; species Telegonus apastus. The sequence continues at coordinate 989 of DWNY01001097.1, read as the reverse complement.
ATTGTATTTGATATCTTGCTTCTACTGTCAGTTTTCTCCTAACATATGTATGTACATAGATCTATAAAGATTCACAGTTTTCCTTTTTTTTATTTATCTACGTTCCAACTTAGTCCTCAGGAGTAGCAACGCATATGTAATACGTATATGCATGTATCCGACCTCAGGTCCAATCTGAGTTATATTACAGATCTATATGGGCGGCATTAGCCACTTGCCATCAGATGTACTGCATGTTCCTTTGGTACTTCTCTTTTATAAAACATTTATTCACTGATTTACTCCATTTTCCTCAATCCTTTATTCTACTTTCAATAGTGTCTTCTTTCAATAGACTACGTTCTAGATATTTCTTATTAATTTGATCACAAATCAGGATAATTTTGGATAAAACCATAATTTTTAAACTAGTTGTTTCTAGTTATTTTCATTTCTTGCTTTATTGACACTATTATGAACGGTCATTGCAAGAACTTCCACCAGTTCGCGCACAAACTTTCACAATAACAAACTAGCGCGGAATTTATACATTACTGAATAAAAGTCTGCTCAGCGAAGGTTTCCAACTGGGTCAACCAGTATTTGTCCAACACCGGGCTGCATTCTGTATTGGCGAAGATGTAATCGTTAGCGAATTCCTCAGGCCGAGACGAGTTTAGTGTTTCAAGCGCTTCCCGTCTCGCTTCGTGCATTTCAAATTGGTCTCATCGTATGATAGTAGTGACATGAGAGAAAAGCAAAAGTTAAGTATGTAGTGTTTTTTATGTTTTGGAAGTAGCAAACGAACATGCAGCCCACCTGATGTTAAGTGTGGACACTTACCACCCATGGACATCTGTAATTAAACGCTTTAAAACAAACGCTTTCTACACTCATAGCCTCACAGTATAGCCTCATAGCCTCATCATTCAGATCTGTCTGGCCGGAGATCGAACCCGGAACCCACTGCGTGTCAGACCGGTATGGTGACCGCTCCGCCACGCGGGTCG
>DWNY01001096.1:0-13493 GCA_018250635.1 Telegonus apastus | reverse complement strand
GTATGCTTACTTTGATATTATATTGTAAATAATTCATACCGCAGTTTATACATAATTTATGATATTTAGCTTTCCACATTAATCATCCGTTTCCTAACGAAAGAAAAGAAGATCCGCTTATTAATTTTATAGAATGTTGTAAGACAGGAAACACTGAGAGATGCAACCGTGACCACGAACACCAGCATATTACACGAAACTCGAGCGAAACGGTGAGTTTGCGGTACAAGTAGTTACGCACATCATATTAAATTTAATAGCATGTGGTCAAACTAAACAGATTACCAACACTTATACTACTAACTAAATGTGAGCCCATTTACTTATCAGCGTAATTTAAATGTAAACATTGTGCGAGCTTAATTACATTCAACAAGAGGAAAAATATAATTATAGGTATACCGCAAAAAAAAAAACGAAATGACAAGATAATGCGGAACCTGACGTAAGGTAATTAAAGTATGAACATAATGATTGATGATTATGACGAAAACAACAGAATTTACTTGGGATAAAACCGCAATGAATCAGTTACTCATGTATTTTATGATAGGCCCGATAATAATTGAAATTTCTGCTTAAATATAGCTTAAAATATCTTAAAAAATGTACGAAAGGTAAGCAGGTACATAATAATTGCTTGTTGTGGTTTACTTTCCTTTGTTTGTGGGCAACGTTCTCTCGTATTATTAAACAAACGCGGTGGGATGTCTCGCAGCCGGGGTCATTGATATCCGAAGCGGTTATAGTGGCACTAGCCCGCTTTTGCCAAAGTAATTCCTTAAGGAAGCTTTTCATCTAATTTATTCGTTTTATAGCTCCATTGAAGTCGGCTAAGCGGGTCAATCTCACTCACATCGCTACATGAATATAAAAGGCATTTCGGAATTTTATTACCGTCTGATGAGGAAGCGCTTTATCAAGCAAATATTTAAGAAATCTAATTAAACGTTAACGTCTTTAATCTCAAGATCAATACAGCGTTCCGGAAGAAAACCCCCACTCGATCGTGACTAGACGTGGTGTTCCGTCATTCTAGGCGCGTGTTGACACGCATTGTTTATTCCACCGATCAACGACAGGTGTGTTCTCTCGTCCTGCTTATGTGCATCTATTTATTTGCATTCCGGTGCAGTTCGTGGACCCCGGGTAGTCGGATTATCATTGTCGAACTGCGCCCACGCGTCTGAGGTCAGCCTTTCATCAGCCCTCTCGTCAACCTCATGGTGTTGTGTAATGCTGCTACGTCTTGCTATTATAACGTCAGTCATGCTCTCAGATTTTATCTTGTAGGAATGTAGCACGTACCTACTATTTTTTGTGATTGTTTTTAATATATAATATAACAAGGTTCTTGCTGAGATGTGCCTATTTCTATTTGCAGTTATTTCAGTCTATTTAATGGCAACGGCAAATTTATTTAGTGCTTAATTATGTGGAATAAATTATGGGCTGACGGTGTTGGCAACGGGTCGGCACGTAGACGCGCTCATTTTGTTAAGCGACACGATTAGTCACAGCTTCGACCCCGTGTGATGTGTATCACTTTTGTTAATCGACGACCGATCAGACCTCAATCTGTTGCATGCACACATACCTACAACATTCCCGACCGCCATCGGCCTTAAATAATAAAAGCTAAACTGTCATTCAGTCACTGAAGATCGATACAATAATTATGTTTAATGAGAATAGATGATATGCGCTGCCCCGTATGTTTAAAAATCGATAAAGAAAGCAATGTATCTCTTTTGTCAAGTTGGTGTATAAGTCTCGTTGAATATAGGATGCCATCGATGTTCGCGTGAGCATCGCTGTAACTGTAGTAATCCATTTTATTTGTAATGCTTGCTTAGAGCCAACTAGTATTCCGAAATTTTACTCATATATTTAGACAGGCTTGGTGAACTTACGATAGGAACTTAATTTTCCAAAATTTCATAAAAATGCACAATAGGCGTACAACTTCGATGAAATACTTTTGTTATTTATTATTCTTGATATTGAATAAAAAGGTCAGTGAATATGAAATAGACTAATTGAGTACGGTATTTTCTAGTTGAGTGGCTACGAACTATATTTCCTGAAATCCAGGAAGGAGAGGCATATTATAAGTAAGTGCGGTGCGTGTGCGGTGGCAATTTGCGGCGGGCTCCTTGTCAAAGTTCAGTGGGACTGGAGGCGAGCCAAGGCGGCTGGCGCTCACTTCCAGGTGCAAGACGCTTTCGTTGTTTTTTATTGTGACGCCGGCTTCCAATATAGCATCATTAACTGCCTTGTACACTTGTTATATTGCCGTACATATCTCCCATGAATTAATAAAGCGGTTTATCATTAATGGTTCCTCGATTAGATGGGCATTTATTGTCTATAATGGCTTTTTTGGAATCTTTTATATACTTATTGCCTTCGTCAGCTGTTTAGAAAATATATTTATCAGATAGTGACGTAAGAACAATATTCAGGGTCATTAATATATTTCATAAAAATCGGATTTAAAATGATTAACAAGATGATAATAACTTATGTTCAATGATCGATCGCACCTTTCTTTATTTTAAAACTTCCGCATCGAAACCACCGCATGTTACAATAAGCTATAAATAATGACGAACCCTAAAGAGTTATAAGTAAAGAAAACACAACGAAATGGAAATATTCACTCTTCCTAAATAGAGATGTACCTATTTGTTTCTACGAAAGTCATTGGCCTTTACGTCCTTCCCTTGTCCCATTGTGTGGATGAGCTTCCTGGTGAGATCACGTTTATTTCTAAGATGCCTTTTTGCTCTTACATTGTTTATTTTCAAGTTCTCACATTTTAAACCAATCCATCTCGTAAGGTTGAACGTTTGGATACAACAGTGAAAATTAATCTGATTTTTTCCTGCACAGTCATGCGGCTTCCGTTGTTAAATTAAACGTAGGAGCGGATGATGTCCGAATACTTTTTTTTGGGAAGATCAACGCCGTCGTATGTACAGTGTCGACCACCCGTAACCCCTAACGAATCTCTTACGTCGTTGCCAACATCGTCTTATCTGAGAACCGCTTGTTAGCGTAACTTGCATTATAATATATTAATAGTGGACCCGCCGCAATAGTCCACATTCGACCATAATTAAAACTAAATGAGAACTTGATACACCCATATAAAAAATAAAGTTTTAGGTATATGTATTTTTCAACTGTGCATTAAGAAAACATACATTAAAAGAAAAATGAAATTTAATTTGGTAAGCTTGCACTTTTTGACATAGATATGTCATGTTTGATCACAATGTGTAAACATTACATTTATGTAAACAATGAATATTTTATTTTGTTTAATTTTATGTATTTGTAAAAATTATCATACATAAATATCACCCCTTCTCCTTCTCTTCATGAACATTCAAGTATATTTAATCTCATACTCCCCTCTGCACGCAGTTCGTAAAATGGTTCGCAGGTATTCGTAAAAATAAATGGTTCCGCAAATTTTCGCTTCACGTATTAATATATAGATAGATAACTATGTTTCGTTCTCATTTTATAGGGTTTATGTGCTTCGCGTATTCTCTAATTGTATAATATTACAGTTAGATAGAACTTAATAAAGAAATAACATGCTAGAAATTCATAATCCGCGGCGAGCCGCCCAACCCAACGGGTGCGTCAAGATTATGGAGGTCGTCGATTTTAATAAAGATAAATAGCAGATTAAGTCACATTCGTCGGTTGTTAAGTCCTTTTAGTGTGGCTTTTACATCATAATAGCGTTTTTATGTGCCCACATATCGAACACCATAGACAAGGAAAGTGGGTCAGTTAATCAGCGGTGGCTCTTGTTTGTAATGGTACTGTTAAAAATAATCTATAAAACATTGCTGTAGATAATTAGATATTCTTCTAACTTAACGTGTAATTTGTATGCGACCGGTCGTTTTCGTTGGAATTCGGTTGTGGTGTTTCTGTTTGCCATCGCTCGGTAGGTACCTAATCGGTCGCTTGGGCGCGGGGCTGTGTCACTGCGAAGTTTACCTGCAGCCACTACGCGGACTTCGTGGAATGTCGTCGGGTAGCTGATTATAAATTTGCGCTATGTTGCAATTTCATGACTCACCACTTGAGATGAATTCCAATATTTAACGGCGGCGATGGACAAGCCCTACCGGTCTTATGCCTCTTTTGAACCATGTAATTCTTGATGGAATGTAGTTATTTGAAGAACAAAATATCCCTAATTAATTCTTCCGTTGGTATAATGTAAATCCCTTGGGGTATAACATGTCATCAAGTCCAACCTCTGTCAAGACATGTTTAAAATGACACTGAAGAACGCCCACACTTCAACGTTGATTGTGGACTAAACGATTTATGCCTTATTAATTAAAATTGTATATATTTGTATTGTTAACTTTCCTCAACTTTTATAATAAATGAACGTTTGAAGTATCTAAGAATGAACGTAGGTCCTAGATCGCGTTATCAGTCTTTGTTAGGTCGTGTCACTGTTCGTCCTCGTTTCCTTCCATCCGATAGTTGAATCACCTTTTGAACGTGAGTAGGTGTGCTATTTATCTTAGTTTACTTGTTATATTCCCCGTTACTTTATTGTCTTCCTTTATAACTGTTATATTAAAGTATACTTTATAAGTTGGTAATATTCAAGTTATTGTTATATTTTTGAATATTTGTTTTTTTTCGATTTTCTCTTTTTAGTTTAATATTTTTTCATTTGTAGTCTTAAACATTTTTCTGTGAAGATCTCTACTGGAATTTTCAATCCCGGATTATGATATTAGCTAATTAGGCTTTCATTTGGGCTGAATAAATTGTTGGTTCCCGTTTCTTCGTTTGTGTTACGTTTTATTACTTTATTAAACAGGTTTAGTGCTTACAATTCAGTGGTTGTAATGGCATTCATTACGAGAGGTGTTTGAAAGTGGGTTATATTGGCGCGGCAGACGGCGCGGCGGCGCGGACCGGCCGCCAAGTGGTCGGTGGCTAGTTGTACCGAATGGCCAAATGCAGTTATAAGTTTCAACTTGGACTGGAGACCTGGGTGGCTATCAGCGGATAGCTCCCAACTCTATTTGATGTCCGCTAACTTTCTAGGTATTATCATGGTCTATCGATAAGCTGGTACCGAATTTTCTGTAGACACTTGAACTTCGATTAAAGTTTAATGTCTAGCTTGACGTAATTAAAATTGACTGCTCAATTAAATTTACCTAACAGGAAATATTTTACACGATCTTCTTCATATTAAACTGTTGTTTCTTACCCATACTTGCGGTTAAAGAAATTTTAAATATTATGTGGAATCAGGTACTTTACGTGTAGTTGTTGCGTGACTTCAGCTGTTTAGCAATCACATTACGCACGATGTTTAATAACCACTATACTCTCATTATCCCATTTACTGCCGTTTGCCTCATTGGCTTTGACTTGTGCCGTACAGAAAAGTGGAGCTATCCAAAGGTTTAATGGCGCCCAAACACACGTACCTACCTACTTACCACGTAGCGTGAGATGCCGCGGGCTAACACAAATTAATACTTAATACTCGCACTGTTAACATAATAGGCTATTCCAATAGATCGTTTCATTGAAATATGATAAATTTACATTTAATAGCGGCGTGGACTCGCTTGCTCAAGACTGGCGAGGTTTAAAGATCTAACACAATTTTAAAATAAGTTGCATTTAAATTAGAATCATATTATATATCTTTTCATTACATGCTATCTCATTATTTATCATCTCATTTACAACTGGTTTAAATGTGGATGTACGCACCATCTGTAGGTACCTGTTATATCAACGTAGCAATAAAAAGACATGTTTCGCTTATCGTATTATCAAACATGGAAACGCCGCAAAGTATCCCAGCGGGCCGCTTGAACCTCGAATTGTGCAACGTCGGGACTGCATATCTGAGTGGTTCTAATCTGGGGCCAAGTGTACTTCTCGAGCGGGCGAGCGATGCCCGCGCCGCCCGCCCGTCTCGTCTTCTCAGCTTATCTAACGAATCAGCTTGAAACAATACCTATTGCTTAATTCAATTTGCACGAGGTTCTTACTGTTTTAAATGCCTAAAAATTATAATGAACAAATGGGTGCAAAACCCATAAATGTGAATTGGAAGCAAATATTGTTTGATAAGTTGTGTCAAATGCAGTCAAGCAACTGTTTTCCGGTAAATCGAGTTTTTTTTTCACGTATGCCAACGGTGAGGTGAGTAGGGTGATGTCACTGTTTACTTAATACTAACTTTAAAATGAAAGAATATAAAGGTGGTTGATTCATAGACGTATACAGAGTTGCGTGAGCCATGTCAAGGGGGTCAACACTCGTCAGGTTCATTGTCTGGGATCGTTAAAGCTGGTTTGGTAAAATAACCTTAAAACAATACGCCATAAAAGATAATACCAAAAATGCTCCAAAATATAAGTGGTTCCGACTGCCAGGATAATAAGCTTTACGTTTGGAATGCGTTTGATTTTTCATTCGTCCTCATTTGGAGAAACGCATTCCTTGGGGAATTAGGGCTAAAAGCTTTATTTTACCTCGCATTACACGTCATTATGCAAGTTTGGCGTCGTCGGTGGCTTTATTTTTATGTGCTCTAAGCACAAGAGTTTTAAGTAGGTAACAAATAAAAAGTTGGAAACATCGACTAACCTGTTTGGCATAATGTCGCTGTACTGTGTACAGGGTTCGGGGTTCATGCCCGGACTGACATACGTCTAAATGATAAATGAATATATCTATTTTGGTTCTTGGTGTTTATGCACTTTTCTTCGTGAGATAGTGGCAAAAAGGGGAAATCAAAATATGAGTGAATCCTTCGGGAATAATTATTAAATGTAAGGTGTTTGTAAGAGCAGGTCGTTATTAAGTGGAGTGCCGCGGTCGTGATCTCGACGCGAGCGCAAGCTCGCAGGACCGCGTAATTTAATGTCGAATGCTAGCGAACCGGCTCCGCAGTGACATTATCTTAATTACCATATTAGCATGATTTTGTTTGAATTTACATAGAGACAACATATAGAACCGTCATAGATATCCGATTTTCGTAAGTTGTGTTTCTCCTATGTTGGAAATACTTAGATAATGTTGATAGGCATTTTAATTTTTGTCTGGTAGGCAATGTTTTAAAGACCGGGACCAGTCTTAGAAATTTTTCACTATAAGAAAATTGTATTTTTCTAAACAGTCAGACTAGGATTTGGGCATATCTTATATATTATTTGATTTGCTAATGTCATTTGTATATTTGATCAATTGATTAAGATACAAATTATTTGGCAACGAATGAAGTGGTGGGATGACAACTTTGTATTGTCCTTTAAATATCCTTTTGCTATTTTCTCACTACACTCAGAAATATTGATCATTTATGACACATATAGACTGATACGGACAATGTCGTATTCGGTATTGGTTTGTAGATTCATTTTGCTTATGTTGACGTACATTTGCGATACAGTACCACCACAGAACCTCAAGCGCTTTACGAACCGGTTAAGTTTTATAATTTACCAGCCAGTTCATTAAGCCGACAGACGAATATGGCTCGCACTTTCAATTTATAACTAAACCTTGATCTGTAGATTAATGAGGTACTTACCGTAGAAACCACATACCCAAATTAGGTTTTATCGTTTTCTTTACATATGAATAATATATAGGAACATGTTGACCTATATTTAACAGGTAGCGTTGAACGATATGTGACATGAATGAACACATTTACTTACTTATTCGTAATTTGCAATTAGTAGGCACTATTGGTTTTCTTGTTTCAAAGGCAAGTTACGAAATATAAGTAAATGTACTTTCTCTTGTCTCACGCCTGATACACACTATACAGGGAGTAAGGAGGTTAGGAAAACAAAAGTACTTCACTCTGAACATAGGAAGTGAAGCTGTTTCATAATATTATTTTACTGACGTGAAAATGCGTACGTAGCAAAATTTATAGACGAAATCGATAATTTTCGTGCCAAGTTATGTTTCAATTTGAGGTTAATACCGCCTAACAATTTATCCGCGTAGCTTAAATCGACGGAAATTATTTAATCCTTGTATTCTTTAAATTCCCATTCGATTAAAAGGCTTATTGGTTTTAGTTTCTAACTAACCCGGAAACTAAGATTGTTTATACGATTGTATATGTGAACATAGTGATTAGTATATATTGCACATCAATAGCGTTGGTAAACATTTCCACACTATCTATTAGCTAATTATAACACATGGAAAACCAGGGGGGAAGAACTTGGAAGCAATTAAATAAATTATTATAAAGACAATAACCAGACTGGTTGAAAATAAATAAGGAACTCGTAATCATCTTACTTTATCGGATCTAACTATTATTATAAGGGGAAAGTTTGTGAAGATGGATGGATGTGACTCTATTGTTACTATAACTTCAAAAGCTGACCGGATGTGTATGAAATTTGTCAGACATCAGTTCTAGACTCTAGTAATTTTGAATTTAGGTGTTTATTGTGTTTGGTATTTAGGCCAGTCCGAAAAATCAAACCAATAGTGTAGGTACGAAATAATCGATAAATAAACACATGTTTAACTGTATATACTAGAACTTAAAATATTTGAATAATACTTCGATAATGCCTAGAGGGAAACACTTTCCTTAGCTTTTTTTTCTGAAGTGCATTCCAGCAAAATAGTATGTATGCTCTTTGAGCCACCATCAATTTGCGAATCAAGCTTTAGAAACAAATAAAAAATGCGATTAAATTTATATATAGGCTAGAATATGTGCTTAGGCTTGTGGCGTTGTGTTGTCGCGTGGTAGTATGCTATTGGTTTTTTGTCCCTATGCATATGATTGAGGACTTGGATGCAAAAAAAACACTAAAGACAAAATTACGTTGCTCACTGGCTACATCACGCACTACAAACTTACTTGTTTTTCCCTTTTTAATTAAATTAAATGGTTTTAAACAGTTGATTTTTTGCTTTTACAATAAATTATTTAATTCACTCAGTTTTCAATTTCGTTTTTTAGTGACGGAAAACTTAAAACAATTCATTAAATAAAAACAAATCCTAAATCTAGATTTCTTAATATTTCATTAAATTATAAAATTATTATTGATTTTTATGAATATAACGTTAATGATACGTATGTGTTAATTATTTTTTGATAACATGACGCCTCCTAGCGGTACAAATTAACAGTCGCCGCCCTGTCCGTTTTGTGAATATAGTCGTACAACAATTGTTCCAACGCAACTGGTTCCCGGCTTATTCAAATACTCTGAAGTAGTTGTGTGATATCTACGCTGTCAAAATATTTTTATTACGAGCAAGTGTTATTTGTTCATATGTTAGGCTCGGACGAAAAAAGGAGACTGCCTCCCGGAATATACCCGACCCGAGTGCGTCAGATGGAGGGTAATGTTTTTCATGCGTATATACCAATTCCTTTCCTACAGCCCTAGCCGCTTGACGGTTTTTCATAAATGAGGTGTCGTCAAAAGCCTCTGAGTGGTCATAGGTTATATGATTTTTAAATATGGTGCCTGCAAACGAAGAAAAAGCGGGGATGGGTGGGACGAAATATTTTTTATCATATCAATATGGGTATCAAATGTGTAAAGGTATCAATGCCAATTATTTTGAGGAGATGCACTATTTAAAATAGCTTTTGTTAAAACCCAATATTCACTCTTCCGAGTGAACGTATATTCATATTTTTATTTTTCCATACATGTATTATCATACAACTAGTAGATAGCACAGCAGGTATCGTCACTTCCAAGATTATTCTTTGTATTGATTTTGTATTAATTTATGGAACCCGTATGCTATCGGTATAATTAGCTTGCGTGTATATTAATTAGATAAATCGGCAAAATTTGACATGCTACAGTATCGAAGGTTCCCGGGCTCTTTTTTACTATTTGGCAGATTTAATTGTATAATTTATGTTCGAACGGCTAAGTCTCCTTTTTTCATCCGAGTCAGAGCAATATTATCTGCCTCGCACCCGTGCAGCGTACCGGGAGCATTGTTTGCACGCGACAAATACAACGCACTTGTGCCAGACGGGAGCACCACCGACTACTTGTTGCCTGTTTGTCCTCTTAACATGCATACCACCTTTATTCTGAAACTCTAGTGCCCGCACCTGACGCCTACCGCAACAACGGACGACTTGGGGTAATGTGTCACGTGCTTCTTGCTCTAATCATAAAATAGTTCCTTTAAAGCGACAACGTAATTGTTAAAATCCTATATTTTTATTGGATGTTTATCAGAGATTTTCATGAACAGTTCGTAACAATTAAAGCAATTTTATTTCGACAGTTTTTATTGGTATTTCTTGTCTGCTTCTCACGGTTTCGTTAGCGTATGGCTATGTTTTAATATTTTTCTCTCATATGTTTTAATGTTTTTCTCCCATTATTTTGTTCAGTGCAATAATATACGGTTCACTATAACATATATAAACTACTGTTTTATTGCGACTTTAGTATGGTGTACATAAATATGAAGCGTGCATTACTTATTTATCTCTGTAGAAACAAGCATAGAAAATGAGTGTTTACGACTTTATGATTTTCTATATTTTAACATAAAACCGTTTCAACATTTCCTATTATCATCATTAATGGCTCTACACTCTCGAATGCTATAACACATAATTACCACGTTTCGCACATTTTGCGAAATTAATGGTTAATTACTAATATGATTTACGACCTCACAGGCAACTTAAGTTATTACCGTAACTATCATTCTTGAGCAACTTATTTGCTTTTTGGTGCTTAAATAATTGATATATGGAAGTGTTCGTTACCTACGTTAGGTACCTATATTAAAACGGAAATGACAAATAAACTCATCGCGGAAACATTCGCAATCAGTTACTTGCCCAATAGGTGCTCAAGAGGACCCCTTAGCAACGCTTCAATCGCCTACATAACTAAGCTGTATAGTGTTCAGCGTTTATTGAAGTAAAAGTTGGCAATATTCCATCTTAGGAAACGACAAGAATGTACGCTGTTTATTCGCTTTGTGAACTTCAATTGGTTTCATTCAATACGAGTATAGCGCTTGAATGGTTTCGAATGCGTAGAACCTCATAAGGAGAATACAAACAAACTGGATTAAAGCGATCTCTGTTTGCAAGCGCACCTCCGTTGCTTTGCCTTATTGCGATTATTTCGCTAGCCGCACGAATACCTCGGGAATATACATGGTAAAATTCGATTTCGTATTGTTCGCAACGCAGAATTATTCATCTCCGTCGTTTCGCTATTCGTAACCGTTATCATTGTTAAACTTCGCACGTTTAAATGTTCGTTCGAGGAATAGTTAACGAAGCAAAATCTCAATACATGTGTAATTAGTGCAACATTGACGCTTAATATGCGAGCTTTACGTTCAGACGAAGGCTTTTCTACAAACGTTTCCTTGACCGGTATGAAATCATCATTGCGCGTTAACGAGTGTTTACTCTTGTATTGCCCTTCACTCGATCACTTCTCTCGCGTCATTAAGCAATGATAGGGCAGCGTATTCGAGTAGCTTTCAGGAGCTGGAGGCAACGGCCGATAAATTAATATTAGTATACGCTTCGCACAGTGCTTGCATCCGGCGTTTATCAGCATTCATTATTATCAATGAGAAGATTTGCATTCATATTGATTTATGTGTTATATGCTGTGATTACGTGCAAGATTCCGGTTTATTACACTAGAGGTCCGTTCGAAACTCTGATACGCATTTTTGGGTTTTCGAAGTTATGTACGTTATATAAATTTATTATTTACTTATCGCTAATAACGCGGTAGGGAGTGCTTTATATAGAATTAGCAGAGACGTGAGAAGCAGAATAGTGGAATACTATCAATTCACTTTTAGCCAGAACGGTCAAATTCTTCAGAAAATCTGTTCGCCTAACTATTGGTGAATTACACCAATCACTTCGTAGATCCTTCTACATATAATCACGCAGACAATTTTTTGAAGATTTTAATTTTTCTCTAGCGCATTTAACAAAACGAATTCATATTGTTTTTCATTATGGGGTGAAGTTCCGATCAACATTAACTCATTTATACTTATATGTGTTGATGTTAAAATTTAACTACGTACGTAATTTTGTATAATATTAACATTACATGTTTTAAAGGTAAAACGTAGACTACGTTTTACCTTTTCCTTGTAAAGATTTATTTTATTAATTATAGAGATTACAGACGCTTCTGACTACTTGATACTTTGCATACAATTATAATAAATTAAGTAATTTATATTCGAATACTACCATCCACTGTTAAACAGTAACTGGAGTCAATGAACAGCTACATACGACCCAAAAGGGTTAGAATCCTATAGAATAGAACGTAGAAACAGTCACATTATGCGTAGCGATTTGTAATTCGTAGCACATTGGCGCACTACTGTTATGAAATTGTAATTAATAGGTAATTTACGGTTTTAATTCACTATCTTCCAATTCGTGAAATAAGTCCATATTATTTACCACTTTTACCACTTAGCCTAGAAAATATATCGTCATTAGAAGTGCAAGATTTCTTGAGATCATATGTATTCGTAGTCTACTACTTAAAATGATACGTGCTGAAGTAGTGTAGGACTAACTACTGGTGTTTAGCGGTAATGTTGGTAATGACATCCCGTGGCGCAGAGCTTTGCCAGACCACGCGGATGTTAGCGCTTCATGCGCTACCTGCCGTGTTTATGCACAAAGCGCTGATGTAGGTGATCCACAAGAAGAATAACCGTTATATGAGCACAATGCTTATGTCTACAGATAAATTAAATTAAAATTTCTCTACATTTTTATATCAGGAAGTTTTTTCTCAAGATATTAACTTTTTTTAAGTTATTTGCATCTGTAACTATGGCATCGTAAATTTTGTTGAGAAAAATTAAACTGTGTGCGAATTAAGTATGTGAAGCTGGTTCATCACAATAAGTTGTTTTATTGTAAAATTTTCTATTAGTAGGTGTAATTATAATAGCGTTTTTTACTATCATAAATTTATAACAATTTATACGTTTTTATGAAATATATCGTATTTTTAAATCTTGAGCTATCATTCTTATGTTGATGGAATTTTCAATTTATTAACAAACAAATGCCCTTCATCTGCGCGATATTGAGTAGCTACAATCACGATTGCCTATAAAACATATGATAGCAATAAATATGAATTAACATAGGTTTTTATTGTAAATTGTTATGAAAATGAATAGTAATGTTAGGTATACTTTGTAGTATGTAACATTGACGTAATTACATAGATACTTACATGATATTTAAATGCTATAAATTTTATAGTTATTGTACATTTTAACAATTCAAATGCTAAAATTCTTGATCACTAACATATTAAATCGAAGTAAGTATTATTTTTATAGCGCATACTAATTAATGGACACTATTACAGGAAAAATACAGGTTTGTTCGATAGAACTAAACCACAATTGATTAC
>DWNY01001095.1:0-13494 GCA_018250635.1 Telegonus apastus | reverse complement strand
GGTGCATGCACTACGCGGCGGTCTAGCCGGAGGGTGTTTACCTCTGGCGTGTGTGACGCGCGTAGGTAGCTGTAGGTTGCTACGTGTGTTGCTGGCGGACACAAGACTGTTGGGAGATGTATGCGAATCGTGGTGTATTGGAGTCTTCAGTAGATTCCTTGGAGACCACGTTTTATTTAAAAGGGTTAAATTAATAGTGTGTGTCAGTGAAGCTCTCAAGGTGTGTGTATTAAAAATCGAGGTGTAAGTTATTAAATGAATATATAGACAATTTACATAGAAATAATAATTACGATAATAGTAGATACACGAAACAAGAAATGATGTAGGAAAGGAGAACATTAGTGCTAACTAGAGTAGCAGTAATGTAATACCTTTTAATCTAAAAATAAGTCTTTTAGTCAAAAAATAACGTTGTAAGTATATATTTTAACAGAAGTATATTTCTTCAGACAGTAAATATTTAAACGATATGTTACATACGGCTGGGGTATAGTTCCAGCACAAATCGACGCCATAAAACGTTATTTTTCTGTTCACCCTTCGTTTGGGAGGCATGAACGATAACTGTATGGACCAGTGTGGTGAAGTATCCTCCAATTGCAAAGAGAGATCCAGCAGTAAGATAGTTTTCATGGCTTCATATTTCGTGTTAATATTTCCATGACATAGAAAACGAAATGTAAAACACCTTTCTATAAAAATGTCTTATAACAAATAATATTTTAAGGTGTAGGTCGATTCCATACCGATAAATTAAATATAATGCCAATTTGTGTAAATTTAGATAATGGTTGGTACCTACTCTAGGCGTGTGGCGTGGCGCGCTTATTATTCGTCGGGGTGTTAGTGAATGAAACATACTCTTGGGGTCACATTTGTCGGGTGACCCCGATAAATATTCAAGGCGCGTTATTAGAGGAATGGTTCCGAGCCACTATCGAGAGTTGAATATTTGTCTATTTTGCCAGTGGCGGCGCGCGGTGACTTTCAATCGGGATTGGATGAAGAAATAAAATAAAATTGCCTCAACTTCTGAGAAAATATTCGGTACGTACATCTGGAGTTTACTTATCCAAGGTTACCAGTAAATAATTGTAAGTATTGAAGATGTCTTCTACGATAAAGATATTTACAGCGATGATTAAAATAGCGAAGTTTAAAAACTATCAGGTTAACAGTTGATTGGTCAAAACATTTCCATATCCAACTGCAACTACAGTGAGTGAAATATGACTAATTAAAAATTGTATATTTGCAATAAAAGAAATACTACTCCAAAAAAATAAATCATTTGGATAGTCCATAAGGACAATAAATAGTTGAAACTAACCACTGTATACGCGATGTTAGATTGACAATGGTCGGAACTTGGACGCAACGGCGAATGGACCGGAAAGCGATCCGCTTACATTCGGTTTGCTTTCACCAGACTCGGCGCCTACCGACGGTGATACAAAACAATTCATATAATTAATTTCAGGGTCTCTCAACTTCAATCAGGAATCACTTAGATTTTTTCGTTATTATAACACCGACGTGAATAGGTAACTTATAAATCAACAGCACTAAACCGATATTAAGTTTCAATCACATACATAAAAACTTTACTAAAAAAAAGATAAGTAAGTACGAGTAACATGAATGAATGTGATCTTTGACATTTAATTGTCTTCACAACTTAGACAATTCTAGGACTAATGTTGCCCGTTTGAAATCGTTCGCGGACCATATTAGTACCATTCTGGCCCCTGCGGACCACTGATTGGGAACCATTGGTTTACATGCATCGTTGTTTTACATCACGTTCACTACCTAACGTATTCAGTTGTATGCGCATACAACAATTACAAATTACTTCAGCTACGCTTCAAGAGCTTAGGTAATTACCGTATCAATTTGTTTTATTTTTTCTATGTATAACGAACTAACGAATAATCAAATGAATATACAATACTTGATGTTAAATGGTCAGTGTTGTCCATCATTATGTCATGTACTAGCACAAGATTAATATGTTATAAAGAATAGGAGTCCTGTGTGAAGTCGGTCTCAATGGACATATTTCCACGAAAGATGAAGTTAGAATTCCTGCCAGAATACAAGATTGCAAAGATTCCAAATACTGCTACTGCTGTACCTACGACAGAAAATACTAAATTCAATATCGGAAACCCAATCCAAATCGGATCCAAATAAGTAGTTCTTGAGAAAATATGTGTCGAGTACATAACCTCCTTTTCTGAAGTCTGCTAAAAATGAGAACTGTATTCAAATTCACAGTTGAGTTTGGATATTTGTAAAGCAAGAACTGTATTCAAATAAAAGTTTACGTTCGTAGAATAATAGCAACACAAGAATTGTTAAGTACAACAGAGTCAATTGCACATTTAAGAATCGCATCTGCGAACACGTTCACATCATAGTTTTGTATTAATAAACAGTAAGATAGTGTTGTGTCATTGTTACCACTCAAATGCGTAAGTGTGCTAAATTGATACAAACATTGTGGGTGCGTATAGTTTGGATTGTTGTAGTGATAGATTAGTCCAGGGTACTGCAGTCTTATTCCCAGATACCTTCGATTCTTTGAAGTTATGTATAGAAACAGAAAGAATAATAGAAATAGAATAAAATAGAATAGAAAGAAGACAGTAGAATATAAAAAGAATAATATAATAGAAATATAAAATAAATTAATTGTTACATGAGCTAACGGTGAAGAAAACTATCGCGTGAAATCTACCAATCCGCATTCTTGTGTCCCGGCAAAGTACATGCAACTGTGCCTGGACTTTGCACGGCCTAAACCCTTACTCTTAGATCAGACCACATGTTCCGCAATGTATTCCACTGCCGAATCGTGGTCCTTTAATTAAGAGAGAACTGAGTGTAATATGAGAGAACACTTAGGTATACTGTGTGTTCTAATTTAGTTCACAAAGGTAGCGCCACATATGTGGCTGACCTAAGGCAGGAAATGGTATCTGGGGATAATTATGTATATAAGGGAGTTATAGTTACCCGAGGTGTTCTATCTTAGTCCTCTTCTTAGTAGCAACGCATTTGTGGCCGACCTCAGGTAAGACTCTTCTTAACTGCGGTTAACAATAAATAACCATGGGCGGCAGTGGCCACTTACCATCAGGTGGATTGCATGTTCATTTGTTTCTTTATAATAGAAACTTAAATATTATAAGAAAAGTCAAGTGTCAAGTGCCATTGATCATTACTTAGACTGATAGTCGACTACTCTTACACTATACCTACATATATTTTAATATGCAAGTACAGTTTAGATTCCTTCGTCGGCGTTATAAACGTTAAAAGCGCTCGTTGTTAAAGCAGAGAGACTTGAAAAGCATTCGAGCTTGGAATGCGTTTTGTAGTAGGTAGGTACTCAGTTTATCTTGAACGTTTATTTGCTATTACTTACGGACCGTAGTGAATGTTTTACACAATAACAAGTATTGTGTACGCGACAGAGGCTGCTTCCTGATAACCGTAACTGAGCTTGGTTCCGATACATCATGCCGTAACTAAAAACCGTTATCATTAATATATCATACCATATCGATACACTAAACTGCCAATCGTTTAACAAAACCAACGAACGTACAAAAGTTCGAACGCAAAATTAAAACCTTACAAGGTTATATTGGCTACGTCTGCAGCGGTAAACGTATACAGCGGAAAATGAGGTTTAACTTGTTAAGCTACATTTAAAAGAAATAACGCATTTTTTGACATAGACATCTGACATATTTGACGATATCTTTTAACATTGTCAGTTTATTGTTTTATTTTGTTCAAAGTAATATACATATATTTTGTGACAAAATTCTATATAAATATTATCCTTTAAAAAGCTCTGCATGAACTTGCACGTATGCCTAATACCATACTCCTCTCTTTCCGCGCAATATTCAGAAAATAGTTCCGCAAATTTTCGCTTCACGTATTAATGTATAGATTAAAGAAGCTAATTTACCGAGTGTAAACACTGTTACAAGCATATGATATCGATATAAGAAAACATATCTACATTAAAACAAAATATCGTTTAACCGTTTTCGAATAAAACCGAAAACAACCAAGTCTTCCGCGTACCGCGATTTATATCTAAGGTATCGCACGAACAGACGTTCCGCGTACGCTTGTATTCGCATGCCTGGCGGGTTTAAATCAACGGTGAAACGTAAGGGATTCCTTTCTATATACATTTCCCCCAGTGACAATAATGCCTCGCACGATGCTCTTGCCTTGCATCCGAATAGGGTTGCCGCTTGTGGATGAATCAGGTTTTATATTTGATTTAGTATTTATTGGTCTATATTAGTTTTGTGCTTCTGTTAATGTCCAACGGACATAGGTCTTCGCTTATTATGAGAAAAGATTAAGCCATCATACATGATATTAATTACTAGATAAATGCAGTTTTATACACTTTAAAATACTTAAGTGAATAACTTTTTTTATGAAATTTTTCCAGTATTTTACTTTTAATGGAAGCGGATAGCTTCCTTCAAAGATTCCAAGGATTCCAAGATAACTTTCTCGTACAGTTTCCTAAGTGGAAAATATTCAACTGGGACATAAATATTATTCATACTTTGTCTATTTAAGACTAGAAGGGCCGACCAATGTCCACTAAGCTCAAGGGCCGCAACCTTCAGATTGACGGCTAGTATTATGATTATATTATAACAAATCGTAAAGAGGGCTGTAGACGTTTATTATTGTTTGTATTTGTAACATCAATTGGGCTCTTTCTTGAGATAAATTTTAGACACATTTACAGTGTAAAATATGCAAAAAAAAACGAACTATGTGTACCATGACAATTTTTTTACCAACCTACGCGAGAAAAATTAAAATATTTAGATTTAATTTTTGGCAAGTGTCGACCCTAAACGCGCGCTATGTGCGTGACCTGCGCGCTGACCCGTGGCGCGTTCCGCGTCGCTCCGTGCGACTTCCCGGTCTACGCGATCTTTGCACTCGGTCTGTCTTGTCTACTTAAATTATACATCGTACACGATGCAATGTAGACGTGTGTCGTCTACAATGTAATGTGTAATGTAAATGTTGGAGCATACGTACAGTCGTTGACGAATGTACGCGGACGCTTCATTCTTGATGGTAAGTGGCGTTCGTGCTACATGGCGTCAGCCTCCACTATATATAAATAAATCTCTACCACTCGTTCTCTTATCCTAGATTAACTAGGTGGCTACTAATGGACAGCAGCGTTTTCTGGTGTAGCATCGACTCGTACTGCGGTCACCAATATCCATGCCAGACGCGGTTACTAAAGGCGAAAACATACAAACTAAAGTTGCAGTTTTCTACACATTTAACGTGGCAGACAAATAGTATTCATGCTTACAGTGTGCATTGACGTCTTTACATATACCGTAACAGTACCGCGCAGACACGGGACGCATCTATCAAAGTATAGGGGATTCATAAGAAAATATTATTTTATCTGCACCATCCGTGTCCGTAGATGTAAATGAAACTCAACATTTCAACAGCGTTGACATCAGACGAACGTTTCTTATCAGTCGGCGTCGGGTTTCTTTTCGAACGTTCAAAAAGTGCCGCAAACCGATGGTTTCACATACGAACGTTTCCAATTAATCAACACCAATATACGAGTGTGACGGACCGCGCACTTGAAGTAGGCGATTTATTACTGTCACTGGCCAGTTGAGAACGCTAGGAAATGAGTGCGTGTGTTGAATATACGAGAGAAAATGACGGTATGCGAGTATGTTGTGCTTGGTATAGTTGTACATGTTAAGGTGGCATATCTTATGAGAGTAGCCTATAGATTTCTGTTGGTCTTTTTTTATAACATGGAAGTAGCAAACGTAACGTAACAAAAGTAGCAAACAAAAGCTTGCAGTCCACCTGATGGTACGTGACCACTACCGCCCATGGACACGTAATCAACCCTAGATAAGACGAGTCCTGTCTGAGGTTGGGTATAAATGCGTTGCTACCCCTGAAGACTAAGTTGGAACGCCTCCGATAGGTATGTCTCCCTAACTAACCCCTTCAAACCAGAACACGGCAGCGCTTAACACTGCTGTTATTAGGTAGTAATAGGTGTAGCGATGCCGCCGCCGAAGTCGTACCACAGAGGGAACTACCTTCAAAACTACACTACTGTTGTAGTAATACTAGTACTGTACTACCACTCCTATTATACAACTTCAACTTACCACAATAACATAACAAAAACGTGTGAACTTATTGTATACGACGATGAATTCAGTGTCGTGTATATTTTTTTTTACGAAAGAATCAATTGCATATACAATAACGCGAATACATAAACATGAGTCGAGATAGTTTTTTCGCCGACTTATTATATAATATTTTAACGAGCATCTGTTACTAGTTATTAGTTTGCGACACCCACCAATTAAAAATATGTGTGTACTGCATTCGTGTCGCGAGCGACGGCTGGAACGTTTATACGCGTACAGTTTGTTGGATGTAGGTATAGAGTATAGAAACAGCCACATAGTTACACTTGCACCAGGCTGCCCGTCAACGTTAAGCTCCGTGTGCACTGCCCGGCTTAGCTACGAACAATTTCGTGTGTAAATAAAAATATAGCTTGTTATAACAATAGTTATACACATATTAAGAACTGTAAGATGTAACATTGCTCGAATGAAAGTCAACGGGGCTTCAGATATTATTTTTTTTGTAGATTATTTTGTTTCTTTCTATCATAGAGATATTAAAAGAAATATCATATGTGTCACTGGGTCACCATTACAACTTATTTCGTATCCTCCACTTAAATAAACTTGAAAAGACATAGGTTGTAAATACGTCTATATATCCTTATCTGTTTGCCTTTCACAATGTCTGTTTACATGATTACGATTGTATAACGTCTTGCATGGAATAATATCACGCGCGGATTGTGCGTACGTTGCGTTACACGTGCGCGTTCGATACGCTTGTGCCCTTATACGTATGTGTGTATACTTGTCAATTCATCAACGTGTACACATTGCGTACGCGTGCGTGTGTTTTGTGCATGCATGCACGTGTGTGCGCGTGTGTGTGTGTGTGACACGACTGCGTTCGAGAGAACGAGATCGCGCGGACTTTGAAAGGTTCAAAGTCCGCGGCTCCTTGCACAATGTTACTATGCGGCTAGAGTTTGCGAATGCGCCGTGAGAATTGGTTACATGCGTTTTACTGTTAGATTTAACAAGTAGGTAAGGAAGTCCTTACCTACTTGTTAAATGTGCGGTGAGTTTGAACTTGTATGGGTTAGGATTCGAACACTTGTAACGGTTCTAGTTTGCTATATACCTTATGTATATAGCAAATACTTGAAGGAAATATAGAAGGTCCATTTACTCCGTTTAGTCTGTTTAATATTATTAATTATGTGCTGTTAATATAAGCATTATCTTTCATCGCGTTAGACTAATATATTTACGTATGTATATTTTTATTGTGTACACACGCAAAGTTTGTTTGTCGTCATCCCATTATTGTCCCACTGTTGGGCACGGGTCTCCTCTCGGAATGAAAGGGCTTTTAGACCACATAGTCCACCGCGCTAACCAAGTGCAAATTGGTAGACTCCACACACCTTTGAGAACTTAAGAACTCTCAGGTGTGCAGGTTTCCTCATAATGTTTTCCTTCACCGTTAAAGCAAGTGATAATTTAATTCTTAAAACGCACATAACTTCGAAAAGTCAGAGGTGCGTGCCTGAGATATGAACCTCGGACCCCCGATTGAGAGGCCGAGTTCCAACCGTTAGGCTATCACTGCTACATATCACTGCTAGTGTTTGTTTAGGAACTGAATACTAATAGATATTTTTTCTTTGTTTCAGTGGGGAGATTACAGTGGGGACATTCAGTGTAATCTAAAGGTAATATCATATTGCATTTAACGAAAAAAAAAAACAAAAACTTTAAACTACGATATCAGTTTTAAAAACAAGGTAACATTAATTGACTCATTAAACTGTCAGTTCGTGATGATTTCCAATTACGCGAAACTGTTTTCCAATAGCGTCACGCTATCACGGCTTACGTCAATGTAGATTGCTTTTGTCACGTCAATGTGGTTTAAATTTCTGTTCTGGGTCTGGGTGTTTTTGTAGTAGTCTTTGTAACATACAAATCCATGGCGCCCACGACATAGGAGAAAATCCCAGTGTGGGGCTATGAGTGTAGAAAGCGTTAAAGCTTTTGATTGATTATTAGGCGAGTCTGATTCAATGTTGATGTTGTTATAGTGGGACCGTTGTAGAAAGCCACTGTTATATATGTCGGAGAAAGATTGCTCTCATCGAGATCACTAACCCATGAATTATGTGGGCGTAATCGAAGGATGAATTCAGGCACAAATGCAGTATTTATTGTTCTTAAGTAATATTAAAAAAATCAAACGCGAGTTTAGCAGCGGTTTAAAGCAGTGACCGCGTACTTCCAAACAACAAAATTATATTTTTTTTCGATTACTCACACCAGTATTTATTAATCTGTCCCCACTATGCGGCCACATACCTCGACTCCACTAGAGATCTCTTGAAAGTCTCGGCTGATAATCGACAACAATGTTTATATAAACCTAACTGTACTCATTTAGCTTTATTCAATAACTTCCAAGTTGTATTAATCTCTCCCCCCTGACATATATGTCAAAGCAAATTTAAAAAAGGGTGTTAAAAGTAGATCGTTCACAGATTTTTTGGATCGTCGATATAATTTACCTCCACTTCCCAAAGGAATTTTGTTATGATTATGAAGCGGCATAAGAAACTCCATAATACAAATTGAGCGCCGATTACCAGTTAAGCGCTGCTGTGTTCCGCTTTGAAGAGTGTGGTGAGGGAGACATATTTATCTGAGGCGTTCCAACTTACTTCCCAGTGGTAGCGACACACGACAAGAATTATTAATGTTTTGATGAACAATTCTGTTCATGTTTTTATGATAAGCGCGTTCCTAAGGTAGATTATAGTTGCGTTAAAATTACACGTGTTGTCATCTAAGCTTTATCGGTTAGCTGATAAATGAACGGCGTGACAAAATGTTAAAAGCTGAAGTAGGTTATATTTTTGCACAGATATCCGCATACACTTCAAAAAATCCGATCAAAAATCTTTTATTCATAGTAGATCCTTTATAGAAGTATTTTTGAACGTCAATTTAAATTAAGTTACCACCACTTCGGAAGGTTCAGTTATAGAGAAGAAGCGGTGAAAGAAACTCTATAATACACATCTTTTAAAAAAAGGTTTCATATACAATTTTAAATTATGCTATTTGAGCAAGAGCTATAGCTACCAAGTAGGTAGTAGGTACCAAATGAAGTTCATTTGGCAAATTTAAAACAAGCCGAATTTGTGTTAAGTTTTTAATTTTCACATTTTTTGAGATATACATATGATATACGAATCTGCATTAAAATTAATCAAAACTGAAATCAAATATTTGTATAAACGTCACGTTTTAACAGAAACGAAGACACGTTCGCCGTTCAGCAATTTCGCTTGCAATTCCTTGAACCGCTCTTGTAGGTATTGGCCTGTGGTACAACGTACTACGTGTAGTTAGATCCGCCTTTGTAACCGATAATGCCGACGAAGAGGTACTCTCTTCCGCCCGGTTCGCTGGAAAGAAATGCTGAGCCGGTGAATAAAAATTACCGTTCGATAGGGTTGGCGCGTTTACGGTGTTTTATTAGTTATTCTTTTTTTGTGTACCGTTTTTTTTCTTTCCTCATGAAGATTGATACGAGCAAGATGTTTACGAGCAAATGTTTTGTATGATTTCTGATTATCACTGAATGTGTCACGGAATTCACGGCATTTCGTTGTGCTATGTCGATTTATTGACACACATCGTGTCGTTTTTATTTCTTTGGTTTTTCATTTCAGTTCAAGTTGTAAATATTTTTATGCAAATATAATTTTAATTTAACTAAAACAAATTTAAAGAACACTTTAAATAATTAAATAAATGCAATATTCCGATTAGGTACGTAATAAAGAAATTATGTTTAATAATGTTTATTATTATAGGTAATAAATAATAATCAATGGAATTTAAACTTCAATGTTCTTCGTTGGCCATATTTCTCTTATTAAGTACCAGGTGCGTAGGTATATGATTTCAAATGACAAGATCCGGCATGATACTGTAATCCTTAATATTATTATGCAGCATAAAGCAGCATTAGTATTGCTTATAAATTCAAATGTTCATTTTATCATAATGCTGACTGGGCATTTGAGTTTTTAGAAAATAATATTCGTCGCCGCACGCCGTGCTGTTAAAATCGCTGACGGATTTATGTTTTGATAACCTACATTGTTATGATTACGTGGTCCTGATGTGGAATTTGATTTAAATCGTCGTGTTTATTGTGCGCTAATATAATAAAAATTGTATAAATGTTGACATTGAAGGTTTAAAAATGGTACAAATTACGAAATAAAGAAAGTGTTAACGGAGATTGAACCAACTTCTATCACCATCTATTACTAATAATTCACGTATTAATATATAGATTAATATATTTTTAGGCTATAGAACGTCATTCCGTTTATAAATTTCCCACAATAGTATAAGTTACCATAATATTTTCACGTTGGTCAAGCATTCGAACAATACATACAATTTGAGACCAGAACATATTATTTTAGGTAACTAATAATATAGTTTCCCTCATGAGATATTCTTGAAAGAAAGATTAAGATACAATAGGACATAAGCTGAACTATTAATTTGTAGTTTATTTCTTCCTATTACTAATTACAAATCAACAACAAAGCTTATGTTCGAAGGAATTGCTCAATTACAAAGTCAATTAAACGCGAAAGGTATTTTCAGTTTTTTTTTTTTATCGCGCAGGTAATAGAACGTTAAACGGAGGATTTAGTGTTTTCTAAAGGTATGCGCGGCGTTCGAGAAAACCGGTAGGCGGCGGAGAAAGCCGATACTCCATCGGCCTTTCGGAGTTTTGTTCGCTTTGCCACTCGCCGACGAACAAGCGGCGAACGTTCATTTACAACGGTACCAACAACGCAACGCAACTCGATTATTCGATCTGCCGCGTCCACATGTAGTTTGGACATAAACGAGAGCGAGAGCTCACAAGCATGTGGACGTATACGTGGACAACTACCCTTTGATGTTTTTTAATGTTATGGAAGTAGCAAACGAGCTTGCAGCCCACTTGACGGTAAGTGGCCACTGCCTCCCATGGACATATGGACATCTGTAGTCAACTCCAGATAAGATCACAGTCTTATGTTAGGTCGGGCACAAATGCATTGCTATTCCTGAGGATTAAGTTGAAACACCCGTCAGACAAGAACAGACAAGAACACGGCAGCGCTTAACACTGCTGTTATAAGGTAAAAATAGGTGGTGTAGCCGGAGTCGAACCAAAAAGGATTCTACCACCCTGAAAATTGGTTCCTAACCGACACCGAACGTATCGGAAGCAGTCGCTTGCAAGCTAATGCAAGCTAATCCAAATGCTCCATTCACACGATGGCGTTCGTGAAGGTTCGTCTAGACTTGCCACAGGTAGGAATGCTACACATGTGGCATATAGTACGTGGGTTCTGTTGTCTAAACTCTGGACAGCTGAACCGCGCGACAATGCGCATTTTCCGCGACCACATGTCGACTGCTGTCGCCAGGTATAGGAGGTAAAATAATGCGACACCATGTCGATAATTATGTGGATAGTATTTACAGTTTACGTAATCCTCGTCAAACATATAAAAGTCACCTTTATTTCTCAGCTTAGGAAAGATCGATATTTATTCCTTGAAGCAGTTACGTTTACCACGAATACGCTTAAACTTAGCCTTCCGGGAAGTAAGTCATGTGTAATCTTCTAATGGCATATTCTATTGGTATATAAATTTGTTTCAAATATGTATCTAGGTTGCAGCTACGACAAAACTTGACTTTTTTACACCTATATGATACATAGAAGCTATTTGTTTTTTTTTTTTGTTTAGTTGTGTTTATTGTACGATGTAAGTCTTAAACCATAATTTGTCCTACATTGTGTTTTGTACGTTTACGAGTAGATAGGTAGGTAGTAGGTATGTTTCTTTTACCTTCGGGAATCTTGAATCTTCGCTCCAGTGTCACAATGCCCCCAATGAAAGTAAATGATTATTTATTTGTTGAAGTATACGGGACTCCAAATAGAATACATACGCCTTCGAGACGCTCCAATTTCCCTCTTGTGTAATATAAATATAAATCTGGGACATTTTAACAAAATAGGGATATGTATTCTGATAAGGGATGGAAGCATCGTTTATATAACCATTACAATACCGGGGTGGGATACTTCTTTCAGAACGTCAAGTCTCATAATGTGGCCATAATCTATCTAGCGCGTGGACTAAATGTGGCGGTACAATTCCCATATATTTGAGCTACATTTACAAGTTTCTATATAGGTATGTGTTTTCTCGCTATGTTTTCAATAATCGTTCTAAGTTATCCTTTACATTTTTTTTTGTTTAAAAATATTTTAAAAACATAAAACACGTGTTCTGCCAAATTGCAATAAAGTTTATCGGGAGTAGCTCTCGTGACTACCTCTACAATAAGTATATTTATTTGTTTAAGTTCACATATCAAATACAATGAATATTAAATACCTACCTACATGGTCAACGAAAAATGTGACATGCATTTGTAGACGCATTGATCCCGGATCTAAGGTTTACGTGCTGTAATATTCATGTATGAAAATTCATTCAAGGATGATCACAGGACAATTCTCGACACTCGAAATCCGACGACACTCGACTCTAGGTGTCAACGATCGCCCGCGTGAATCCAACGAGGCGTAGACAAAAGGTGTTCGCGAGAGTGCCATTAGGTCTTTGTCGCGCGACGGACCACCGTCACGGCGTCAAGTCGCATTTATACATGTTTTATGCGACACAGAATAATGCTAGATATCGAACTAATCGGTGACGTTAAAGCGATGGGATTTTAATGTGAGCCGCAATAATAACAGTGATGTCTTCAGAAATAATAACAGTGTTCATAAAAGCGGACGATTAAACACCCATGTGGTCGCTACAAGTTTACAGGGGCGCGGTGAAGCGGTTTAGGTTTCGACATCTTGATTTTTAGCTATGAATTAATAGTTTTCTTTGTTTTCTGTCGACCTATACTCAAAGGCGAAAAGGGGGCGCTAGAAAATCATTCTTTCTAAATGCCGGTATTAGCGTAATTTGAAAAGTATTAAGCTGATACACTTTACACACACACTGTACAGTGTTACACACCAGAGTTACGCGGGTAACTTGGGTAGTATAAGAGTTAAATGCAGGACATAAAATCTATTGACCTTTGTGATTAATGTAACACTTAGTTAAGCAACAATAAAAAATATAAAAATTTAACAAGTTGGCAGAAGCAATAATATAAAAAAATAATTTAGGTTCATTAA
>DWNY01001094.1:0-13496 GCA_018250635.1 Telegonus apastus | reverse complement strand
GTTATGGAAGTAGCAAACCATGCAGCCCATTTGATGGTAAGTGGGCACTGCCGCTGATGAACATCCGTAATCAACCCCAGATAAGATCACATTCCTACCTGAAGTCGACCACCGATGCGTTGCTACGCCTGAGGACTGAGGTGGAATGCCTCGAATAAGTGTGTCTCCCTTAAACCCTTCAGACCAGAACACAGTAGCGCTTAGCATTACTATGATAAGGCAGAGGCCATTATAGGTTTGGCGCTGATGCCGCTGGAGTCGAACAAAGGGTACTACCACCTTTATCTAGTATCTTTCATATGATTTCCAAGTTAGTATTGCTGGTAGTGTACACATCGTCTGTCAAAGAAGCCTGTGAAGATAGGCCCATGTCGCGACAAGTTCCTGTAACAGATGGCCGCGACATGTAGTCTCTAGACACGGTCGTTTTCAGTTTTACTTGAAAACGGTTACGTAGCCGTTATTTGGTTTTCATATTGATGTAGAAAACAGTTTTCTTATATCAATATCAGAACTACTATTTATTACTGATAGATAAAGTCAGTTGCATAAGTCTGGCGAAGGCACTCGTTTTCAAACATATTAAATTTCATTCGCTTCGACTATTTCCTACCTTATCTGGTATTAAAAGTCCAACAGAGATGTGGTGATTGTAAAAAAAACTATTTTAACTTTTCGTGCTTACTTTCCTACTCACTTATTCAAAATCAATCAACGTATGAATGTTCGATTTACTGGTTTTGTTATAACGGGGCCCATATAGTCTATCGAAACGGTATGATAATTGAACGATAACAGTTTTTAGCTATCGGAACCATACCATGTCTCAGTCGACATCGCTCTCAAATCTGAAGACAGTTCGCACCAGCTGTTCAGTTTACGAGTTGGTATAACTATGAATCGTAGCGAGTCAGCTTGCAGAAATATTGTTTGTATAAATCTCGATACACGTTACGCAAGTCTTAGGATTACTATAAGTTTTATCCTGACTTTAGTTTACTGAGTTTTATCCTGAATAGCCTGAATAGGCCAAATAAGCCAATACTATGTTATGATGGGATGAAACTTAACTTAAGGATTTAGAATTTATTGAATTGTTACGTTGTCACCAGCCTCACCAGAGATAACAATTACCACGCATAAAAATTGGACGATCATAGTAGAGTCATCATAATTTATGTTTTGAAGTACCTATGTTTAAATAGATTGTAATTTATCTATGCTGTCGTATAATGTGTACTTATGTTTAAAGAAATTTGTTTAAACATTACTTATGTTAAGACAATTTTGTTTAAACATAAGTAATGTTTAAACAAATTACAAGATTTTAATTCCGTTACGTAATAAAAGTGCTATTCGTACTGATATCCTAATTTTCATTGAATTGTCAGCAAAGTATGTAACACATTTCTTATATTTGATGCTTCGTGGCTTCATAACATAATGGTATTTGGCCCGTGTTATGACAAGTTCCGGATACAGATAGCCACAACGTGTAGACTCAATCGACAAGTCACAGACAACGTTGAAGACGGTTCGTGACAGCTTGTGTTTACGACTTCGCTTAACAAGTATAGAACCAGCAGAAATATCCTTTGTGTATCTTGACCAAATCTTAAAATTGTCAGTTACAAATGGAGTCATTTATTTATAGAATAAAAATATTGAAAGAAAAAATTGCACGGACATGTTTTCGGGAAATGCATAAAGGATATCTCTTATGAACCATTATATTTAAAAGGTCTTATGGGTTTTCATTAACCCTTATTCCGGTCAAATCATTCATTTGACGACCCGCGTGGCGGAGCGCTCACAGTACCGGTCTGTCACGCAGTGGGTTCCGGGTTCAATCCCCGGCCAGACAGATATCTGAATGATGAATTTAGGTCGCTATTTTGGTCCAGGTTTTTTTGTTTTCTTCTTTGTGTGTATCCATGTTACCCACTGTACAGGAGAAAATCCTAGTACGCGGCTATGAGTGTAAAAAACGTTACCTATTTATTTATGTCACGTGATTCCTTGCTCACTGTGCCATAACCTTACTTTGCCGTACCCATACGTTCTTAATGTTTTTACATGTCTCATGTACTATGCATTATTATTTATGCCTGGAGTATTAAATATATCTTATTTCTTTAAAATGTTTTTAAATGACAATCAGTAAGAGAACTCCCACTATAGTTACGATAGTAGGAATATTATATTTATAGTCAATTATCTATCGAAAGCGCAGTTTTTCACGGGTTTTATTTTTACTTTCCAATTCGTATAAAAACATTAAATATTTTTTTTTTTTGAATTTGAAATATAATTGAACAAAACGTTCCACACTTCATTCTATTTATTTTTGGTAGGTTATCGTAACACAGTACCTACGACCTTATTTATTAGCCAGCGCACTCTTCTAACAACTTCATTGAACGGATGTCGTCAGATCGTGCCCGGAGATAACCGGCATTCCGGTGGAGCGGTAAAATTACAACTGATGACATTACAGTGGCCTAAGGTGCCGACGAAGTATATGTATCTGATGCTATAGGATAAATAAATCGATGTGGCATAAAAAAGAAAATGAATACAGCGGCTGCGACATTTCTGTTTGGTTTCACGGAACTAGTTTTCGCCTGGTCTAAGTTTGATCGCTACCATATTAGAAAATTTGTGTTTTTTTGTTGATGTTGTTTTTGTTTTCATAATTATGATTATGATTTTGTAATAAAAATTAAATACGTTAGGCATATAACTAGAACCAAGGCAGAGATTCATACGTGCGTTGTGAGTGTGAGTTGTGAGCGTGTGTGTGTTGAGTATGATTTAACATAATAACTTCAAGATGCGGTCAGTGGCAATACGACAATGTAATAAACGTGGTATGAATATTCCTCACAATTGAAAGTAATCCAAGTAAATATATAATCCAAGTAAGTCTCCTGCTACAATGTGTTGGGACATTGTGACTCTTTACAATTTTATCTGTTAGAAATTGAACGCGATTTATCTACCTATTAAACTAAACTGCAATATGTCTAGAATAAAGCTCGCGGCAGGCATTATGTTACGTTACGGAATACAGACAGTAACAACATAACTGCAGCGTTAAATTGCCTTAAAAGCCTGCTTCCAATCTTTTAAATAGTTCAATATGTTTTAAGGATTTTAGTTCAGAGACTTTGGTTTAGAGATTATTGTATAATATAATTTAAAACGAATTACTTATTTTTAACTTTTGGTTAACAATATCTATCATTACCTGAAACTAGATATCTTTTACTTCTTCCTCGATTGACTCACACACATATTTTTCCATGTACTGCATTTCTGCGGTAAGTTTTATATAGATTTAGGTAAGTACTTATTTCTTTTAGTCTATATGCACATACTATATAACTAAGCTCATTGTTCTGTTCTTCGACACTTACATTTAATTAAACCCTACGTGTGACATTACATTCTGAGTTACGAGTATAGCTTATGTCTGAATTTTATATTAAAAGCCAGGATAATTTTATCCCAAAATTGAAAGAGCTCTCCAAGAATATAAGCGAAGGTAACTTAGAGACAAGTTATATGAGACAGATTATTTATTCATACTTAGAGATTAAAGACTCTCGTATTAAGTAGCACATTTGAGACTACTTCTCGGTTAAAATGCATAAGCTGACTGAAAAACATAGAGTACCCTCATGAAACTTTAAGCCTAGTGAAAGCTAGTTAATGTAAGCATTAGGAAAGTTCACAAAATGCACTTTAAATATTTAACTTAACCGATCTGAATTACTATCGTCAACTTTTACGCTTTTGGGATTTAGGATTAAATTGTGGTGAATCGCAGTGGTTTGAATACCTCTGACCATCCGAGTGCGATTCCGAACGAACGATTCTGTGACTACATTTGTATATCAGGCACTTATTGTCTATGTTTACGTCAGTTAAGTATTATTTACTGCTTCATATTAAAAGACGAGAGCCAGCAAGAAAATCCTACAAGCCTGAGTGTTAGAGTATAAGCTCACATTTGACCAAATTGATAGACTAAAACGTAAACATTTCTCGTTCTGAACTCGTCATACATGTCCAAGTTTATAAATATGCAAACACTTATTTTCTTTATTGTATCTTTACAGTAGTTACAGTCACAAATAACAAAACGCATTCTTGCAAGTACCTTTTCAGATAGAGAAATAACATAAATAAAATGAAAGTAGAAGTGCGCGGATTAGTATAGAGTAGTATTGATATACATAAAATAACTTAACTTGATAATTGTATTTCTCAAAATTAACATTGACATATTATTATCTTCTACACTAAATATTTACATATAAGACTGTACAAAATAATTGAAATTACTAAGATTTTATAAAAATATTTTTCTTCATAAACTTCTAACTCCTTTTCAATATATACACGCACGGAGGGGTGCGAAATTTGGCATACATTAAGGCCATGTAGAAAAGGTGTGGAAAAAATATTTTTTAATATACTAATAAAGGATTTTACTTGTGATTCTACATATGTTTAATAGCCCGAAGACGCGGGCGGAAACCTCGTAATAAATAACAATTTCTTTCATATTCTTTCCTTTACCTTACTTAACTATTCTCCAACTTTTAACTATGTCTCATACTTACTAACTATATGCGAGCCTTTGCTCCTTACAACTTTGTGTAACATAATATATTGTGTACAAAAACGGTGTGTAAGTTTCGATATCGTTATCGAGTGCATGTCGTTATTTTTATCGATTCCTAGTTAAACATAACGAGGCTTTGAGAAGCGGGGTACTTGATGAGGAAACTTTACACCTCTGTTCCCGTGGGGGTACTTTGTATCGATGCTAATGGCATCGGACGCGTTGATCAATTTATCAATATCATAACTCACGGTATTCCCTCATCTCTATATTTATCATATCTCTCAGTTTTTAGTTTGCACTGCAACAGCGACATTGGTCGGGAACCCGCCACCCGCGCGTCCTAGATCTCCTTGGGCCTATGAATTTTCTATGAAATTTTAGCGCAGTCTTTAATGCTTAATGCTGACGCTTGGAGCGTCAAACGAATGACACTTGAAGGGAATGTATCATGATCAGTGAGTATTCTATCGAACTTCTAAACGCTAGTGTAAAGGTCCGCTTGAAGTGTTTGTAAGTTATTACCATGTATAAAGGTGTACATGTGTAAGGTATTTAACATATCAAAGAAAATTTAGACGAAAGTAGCCTAAATGTTTTCAAAGCTGTATTAAATTTAATGACACTCAGATATTGATAAACTGTTAACTTTGTTCTTCTAACTTATAGAGGACCACTGTTTATATAATTATAGGGATAACTAATATATATGAAATACCTGTAATATTAACGGTTTTTTTCTGAAAGCTTCCCTGAATATTAGTGTGTCAAGAGCGCCTTCTCCAAAGTTTCAGATAACAGTCGTAACAGCTAAGTTCTTTAACTTTAACTATAAGTATATCGCAATGTAAATAAAAGATAAAATAAGAATTTAACTTGTATAAGGCTTTACTGAATATAGAACTACATAATATACATAGTTACTCGTACTCAAAACAAAAAAAATCGTCCTTATGCCGCAACAACATAAACATGCACCATCAATAAAAATAAAACGCTACACGGTTTTTTCAATGTTATTTACATTTATTTATTACTTTTAAATGTTTGATACTCCAAGCGAAGAATTATTAATCCACAATTTATAGCGACTACCAAAATTCGAGTCACAACCCCAAAATACTTCACCTGCGAAGCAATGAAATTAAGAGCGTGATGATAAATTGATATCAAAAGCCTTCCTTACATAAAAATGTTACTTATGTTCACCTTTTAAATTGCCTCAACTTGTTTGATTACAACAAATATACTTTGTATGTGATACGTTACCGACCTGACAGCCTTCGATTCACATCAATATCGTTTTACAAGCTCTACCAAAATTTTATTAATGGTATCGTGTGCCTTGAAATAGGAGATTTAGCGTTTTTGTTTAATACTTTCGTTAATGGTGGGTCAACCTTTTGTGTTTCTATTCCGGTAGAAACACCGTCAAACCTATTTCTGTCTAATGAAATGTTATATAGTGAGTTATACAGTGTTATACGCTGCTATTTTTTGGTTTGAAATGTTTTATAAGGGAGACATATCCGAGGGGTTCCAACTTAGTGCTCTGGGGTGAAAATATATCTTTGACCAACCTCAGGTGTCATTTAAATTTTAGGGAATTCTGGGGATGATTACGAATGTCTGTGCATGGCAGTTTATTACGCTGAATACTGTTTTCTTACTATCTAGAAGTAAGTAGTAGGTAGATTAGTAGTTAATATCTTTAAAAAAACCGTTTTATTTTTAATAAACAGAACTTGAACTACAGATATTTATGAATGGATTTAAATAAATAGCTATATAAATCAGATAACCATTTTTATTTTAGTTATCACTTGATATTGAGTTTCTCAATTATTCGTTTCCTCTTATGCTTTGTACCAGCCGTACACGGCGCCTATCTGTGCAATAAAACACGAATTGCCGCATAGCTCCTTTATTTTTTTTATAACCAATCGTTAATATCGAAGCCTTTACGACCGCAATGCTTTATAGCTGAGTTCTTGAGAAAAAAGTTAACTGTTTCACGTGAAGTCGGTAACATGTTAATTCTGTCAATAAAACTGACGTAAAGCTAAGGTGGAACTTAATCAGCGGCCAAATTGTAGCTCCCTGCAGGTTGCGGGGACGTTGTGGGCTGAAATAACATTATTTTCTTCAAAGTAGAACGGAACGGACGGTTGTGCTTGCCGACTGACTTTCATGAGATCTTGTCCTCGGTAGTAGTCACGAATATATGATATACTTTAGATAGATCTCCTGTTATTTATCCTGTTAACGTTTAGTAAACATTAAATCATGCGAATAATTGTATCTCTTAGACATTAGGCTGAGACTATAAATTATAAAATTAAAATCAAGATGTATTCGAAGTTATATTAATATACAAAACAAATAAATACCTACTCTTACAAAGAGTAACCACTTTGTTCTGAGCCGCAAGATTTCGTAGTTGGAACAGCCGAAAATCATTCGTACTCCCTATTAATTAAAGCAATCCACATGTCAGGAACTTTATAATTTCGATATCGAAATATCCACATATCTTCCATCATTAAATTTCATCCATGGCAATAACTTATCCGATAAATTATTACGCGGATATTGGTATTTTAGGTAAATAGGTACGTTGCTTATTTAATGCTACAAACAGTAGGTAGGTACAGTTTAAGTAATTACAGTGTAATTACCTACCCTTTAATGTAGGAATAGTATTACTAATTCTATAAATGTATAATCTGCATAATTGTACATCAAAACTGCTGATAAAACGTTGTAGTATTGAATCGCATTTCCGTTTACTATTGTTAATCTTCTTTGCTACTCAAGCCGTTATACAATTATTTATTAATTAAATTTCAATGCACCGTCGAGTTCGTTGCTAGCCAAGTGTGTTTAGGGTCAGAAATTAATAAATTAAACCGGACGTTTTTTTACGAGTTCAAACTGGCCATTAGGGATATCGCAAGATCAAAAATATGTCCAATTATCGGTACATCCATCATCGTGTTATTTGTTTTGACAGCCATGTAAGTGGCAGGAGATGATGTTTCGCCTAATTGTTGGTTGTTTTCGTTTTTTCAGTTTACCGTTAATTTTTTTTACAAAATAACGAGCGACAATTTGACAATCAAGCGCCGTTAGCGTAGTGGTTATGATACTATTATCATTATACCTACTGAATTATATCAGTGGAGCAAGATCTTTTTTATTTATCTACGTATTCATTTTATTTCTATATGAATGATGTATTTAAGATCATGTATATAATGATCGACTCATTGGTAAATGATACTTTTCACGTAGTAGTTTTTGTATATAAGAGGCAAATAAGCCTGGGTCTCTCTAAAGCTAAGTAGACCCTAGGTATCATAAATGTTTGTGATTAACTCCGTGAAGGGTTGTACTTCAAGACGCTTTTAGATGTGCTTATCACTAAATACTATCTAACCTAACTTGTGATTATACTAAACGCTACCAAATCAAAACGTTCATTTCTTAAGTTAAAATTAGTCACTACCTTTCATATATGTTTGAACGTACCTAACTTCGTGTAGTGATCTAAAGGTGCTTTTAGATGCATAAAATAAAAGACTATCTTAATATGTGCAAATATAGCGCTACCGTACATTTCTTTGCTTAAAATACCTCCCGATACTTGTCTTGTTTTGAGGCTGTCGTTATAAACATGTTAGGCATGTTCAACGTTCCGTCGAACATTACGAGAGGCCTCGCAAAAACTCCTCCACTTAGATTGAAGCAATTTGCTGTGAATGCGACCACAGCCGGATCTGCAATCAGTTGCATCATCAGTTTCCTGTCACCAACAAAAGTGAATGAAAAACTGAAGGATGTGGCTTCGTCGCGACACGCTGGGTTTGTTTAGAGATTTTTTCTTTCACTGACCACTGTTTCCTTCTGCCATATTGCCAGCGTAATAATGTATCTATTTAGAAAATGCTGCTGTGCGATCACTCGTAACTGTTGTCTCGAAGACTTTTTATTTTAAATTAAGTATAGGGTGTGTTTTAATTAAAATTGTTGTTTCCACTAATATTTTACGAGCAATTGAATTTTCGTTTCTTTTGAAGATTAGTGACATCTGAAGTATACGTTACCATATATATTAGTGCATACAATATGGTAACGTATACTTAGTACATATTATGGAAGAACAGTCAGTAGTAAGCCTTATTTGCTTTTAATGAAACGTACAAAATACTGAAACGCGTTCGGGTTCATAATTATTGCTTGCAAATTTATTTATCAATAACAGTCATGACTGGCTTCCAAATTCTAAAACACGGACTTAACTAGGTGCATAATATCAGTTTTGGTAATGTTTCATTGATAGGTTATGAATTAATTAACACATGAGTTATTATTACCTGTTTAATTACAAAATAGAGATCATTTAATTATTGTCCGATTTCCACATTTGCTACATAAAATTTTACTGTAATTTAGGGTAAATTCACGAAAGCTTTTCGTATTACTCCATATTTTGATGCAGTCGAATTTCAAGAATATTATCTAACATGATAATGTTAGATAATTGCAATTTTTCTGATGATATCCACGTCTTCGCGGGGTGAGAGTGGCATCGGTCAGGGATGAGCATCATCAGGAATCACGGATCACGGAGTCCGTCCTTCCTGGTGGTCGGTGGGCCTTCCTGACGGTTCATTGAGCTCTAATTTCATAAATGAATCCTATTTAAACGTAATTAAACGGAATACTTACCTATATTCCAAATATTCTAGTGGAGCTTTTTATACGATTAATTTACACAATACATTCCTTTTTAGTTTAGATGAGTTTTCTTATTGCCAATACATCAAATTTGGGCTGCCATTGTTTAATGTAGGTATTATATGGCTCATGTTAGCAAAAAGATTGCCGAATGCTGGTTTAGACCTTTGTCGACCATGTTGGCCAAATGTATGTTATTGTACTTTATAAACCTTTTATCTATGTTTAGTAAAAGTTCAAGGAGTTGAACTGGATGCATGCTCGGATGCATGCATGCATCGGATATATAGTCAAGTATATCAACTGATCTACGTAGCAACTGAAATTTTGTTTAAACAGTACCAACAATACTCCTCATTGTACAGAGGACACCTTCAGTACAAACGTTAAAGTAGTAAGTATAACTAGTAAAACTTTGTTCTAGAAATACTTCACCGGGGTGACCTGTCTTCTTCCATGGAATCTCTTGGTTACGACTCTTCAGTGACGTCACCTGGAAGTGTATCGGGCCATACCCAGCGCACCAAGCGCATGCGTACCAGCTTCAAGCATCACCAGCTTCGTACCATGAAATCATACTTCGCGATCAACCAGAACCCAGATGCTAAAGACTTGAAGCAGTTGGCTCAGAAGACTGGACTCTCCAAACGAGTTCTTCAGGTAATTGGAGCAGGATTCATGAATAGATCGAGGTTTCAGTTAAACTTATTCAAGCTAGGGAGTTGTGATTAAGATATCTTCAGAATTAGCTTGCTATTTAACTGTAACTTAACTAAAAAAACTCGCTAGATGGAAATTAATTTCTTGAAGGAATAATCCTGAATATGTAACTGTGAACATATTTTTTCCTTTAAAAGAGACATTTCAAGAATGGTGCAAATGAGGTTGAAATCGAAATATTATTTTTATGATCTGGCAAAATAGTTTAGAAGGTATGCTATTCAAAAACTGCTTTGAGTAAATAATGTAAATGTTTCATAAATTTAAGAAGAGACCCCAAAATTTGCTCATTACTATTTCCTCATGTTATGTGTCCTCTTACATATTTATACAATATATGTGTATTGTTCTCCTAGGTATGGTTCCAAAACGCACGTGCGAAGTGGCGTCGCAACATAATGAGACAAGAATCCAATCAACACGGACCGATGACTCCAAACGGAAACCCCACAAACGGCTCTATTGTTCCCGGATCTGTTGCATCTTCTACCGTCATCCCTGGATCTTTGATGCTATCGGAACCACTCCAGTCAATGGAAGACCTCAGAGTGCACACCCCTCATTCGATGGCATTTAACGAACTTTACTGACAATCAATTAAACGGGAGACGAGCATCTACGATGCTGGTATCCCGGCTCCGGATTGTCTTAAAATCGAATTCCCGCTTTGTAAGGACCGTATGAATAACTCACCAATGTAAAGAAATGTATAACAACTTGATGATAATAAGAAGCGGGATCAACTATTGTATGACATTGTATTCATCTATCTCATAAATATTAATTGCTCGGCTTGAGCAATTAAATATCGATGGCTATATAACAGCTTTAGTTTGTAGTTGGAACAATATTATCTTAAAGAAGTTCTAAAAGTAACATCGATTACCTATTACCTACCTATTTATTCATTCATTGGGATGAATGAATAAATTGGCTTATAAATGCCTATGAATATATAGGCACTTATAAGAAGAAACACTTATATTAGATGAACACGTTGATCTATTTGAGCATTTATTAACATTTTATATTTCTAAGTGTGTCAAAGGTTTCGGTTCAACGAAAATTATCAACTGAATAATATAGTAATTTGTAAGTACATTTAGTCATATTTCTATTTCTTTGACGTTTATTTTATGGAAAATATGATTATTCATAACAAAAGTAGATAAAATAAGTCATACTACATATATTACTGTCACATACATACTACATATATACTGTTATTTATTTTGGGAAGGACATAAAGGCACATTTCTCTATTATTTGTACCTATTTTATAAGAAACATGCACATACGTACATATTTTATTTATAATTTTAACACTAGGAGCAAGTCAAAATTATTAAAGCTCTATAGGTTTTCTATTTATATCAAACTGCCTTTGATATCCCAGTGATCTTCATTTTATTTGTATGACATTCATTCGAATTCACCTTGTGTTGAAGGTAGACACAGTACCCGCTTATTGAAGGGTAGATGATATAAGTGAGGTGAAGCATACCTTTCATTGAAAAATAATCCACCCTTCTAAGTACATACTGTATGTTGATAACTAGCAATTAGATTGGCTGCAAATCTTATGCTATGTTCTATGTGAGGGAACGCAAAAGGGCGCGGTGCGGCGCGAAACCAACAACCAGTCGATACACATTTGGATTGGAGTGTCCTACGTGGTGAAAATGACATGCAGGATAATGCTATACGGAGCGAAGGGCAACGAACTTCATGCGTTGGTTAGATTGTTGCGCTATTTGATAATAATTATGTCGATGTCATATAGTACTACCTACATAACCCAATGAATAGTAGAGGCGGTGGCGTAGAACGATTCGAGTTCACGTCGCGTTGTGCATATCGCGTGTCTCCGTATCGGATCGCTTTGCAGTCTCTTTCGCTTTGAATCGTCCACGTAGGATAAATCCTTATAGTTCGTAGTTCACCAATGATGTGATTTGAGTATGTTTTATTAGCCACCTATCTATTAGTTAATAGCTAACTATCTAATATTAAATATCGCCAAATAGGACTGCGGTCTTAAGCAAGTATTGAACATCACTAATAACAGGTACCTAACTACCTATTACTTCTATTATTATCGTAAAATAATAACATGTTTATTTGAAATTTTATGATCCTATGTATAAATACCTAATAGAACATCAAGCTTATTGAACTAGCAAGTTTCTTGTCTAAGAGTAAAGTCTTGAATTCTCTGATTATGAAACGATAAAAAATCATTACACAAGATAAGATTTAGTCGAAGAATCGTATTGTACATGTTTAATCATTATTAATTATAATCATTGCCAGTGTATAGTCATTGCTTGAAATATAGAAATAACATTAGATTAAACATTGACTTATTGAGATAAACAAACATAATTATGACTTTTGTTTCTACTTTGGTAACTTGACAGCGCTTAACTTATTAAATTGAAGTAGCAAAGACAACATTCAATTGACCGACAATGACTGGAATTATGCTTGCCTGCATTATATCCAGTCACTTATGGCTAAATTAGAATATCTTGTGTTGTAAAAACCTTATCAAATCTGAAACTACAAACACAGTAGTGCCTCACACGGTTATAATATAGAAATAAATGTAGCATTCCGTAGTCGGAAAGCGACTGACTGAGAATGCTTCTAAATGTGGTCCTTCCAATAAATATTGAAATTCAAATCTCATTTATTCAAAGGTGATTAGAGAGAACTCTTTTTGAATGGCAATTCACAATAAATTTCTGTTCTATGTAGGTGGTTGCTATAGTTATCAGCGACCACTTACTATGAGGTGGATTGCATGCTAATGTGCCACTTTTATAAAAAAATGCTTGTTCTAACTAACACCTCAAAAGGAACAAACTAATTCAGGACTGTGTTAATCTTTTAACATTTGCTACTTCAAAACCCAATAAGTATTATCATTATAGGTTTATGTAAAACATCTAAAAGTACCAATTCGGTAAAAATAATCACGTTATTTATCAATAAACATATTGATAAATGGTTGAATACTCTTCTAGTTTTAAAGCTTTGCTATGGCTACGTTAATTTCTAGTTAAACATAAATATATTATATGTTTGCTTTGTAATAGTAATTTAGCGTATGTATATAAAGTGATACTAGTCAGCTTAGCGCATAAGTGATGTTATTTAAAACTTTAAATGGTAGTGTATGGCTAAATTTAAATTAACATTTTGAAAATTTCGTTCATTTATCTTTTTCTACTTACACGTTTTTTATGTTTTTTATTTTTATAGAATGATAAATGTATCATATATGAAATATCAATATATGAAAAAGATATTTAATACAATCAATGGATTGTATTGAATATCTTTTCATATATTTTTTTAATATTATTTATTTCTGTTTCGTTATATAGGTATGGATATA
>DWNY01001093.1:0-13496 GCA_018250635.1 Telegonus apastus | reverse complement strand
CGCCACCGCAGTTTCGCCGTGACCACGATCCATGTAACTGGGTCGAAATATCGGCAAAATTAAGAAACGTATCGTGACTACCCGTTACATCTTAAAGTATTAAAATATGTAGATAGGTTACTAATAAAACAGTTGGCGTTTTTTGTTGGCACTCATATCGTAATATACACACTACTTTCCAAGATTACATTATAATGACATACTAACAAATAGATATGAAATGCAAGATCAGCACGGCTAATTGAATGCTTAAAAAATAGACGAATATATAACTCTGAAAGACATACTTTACATAGACAAACGTAGAAACGCCCAATCCCGACCGTTCAGAGATGTCATTCAACCTATTTTATGTGCCATTATTCAAACGTGTACAATGTATCTACGTTTTAACTACTACGGTTTTTTAATAGTAATAGTTTATAGGTTATGTTTTTCACTGGTATCTTGTTACCAGTGGTATATCAATGGTCATAAAATTACACAAATATCGCTGTATTACTTAACTTAAATTTCCAATTTTCGCTCATAACTTGGACATAATTATATTTAAGCGGAGGCGGGAAGAAAAATTTGATCCGCTCGGCTGGTCCAACCCACTTTTTCCCTCATTAAAAAGACCCTAAGCTGAGCTTTAATTTTACAAATGGCGGCGTTTAATGGTTAAAACATGGGGAAAAAATAGCGAGAATGCGTGTGGAAATGTTACACAACTTTCCGATTTAATTAAATGATGTATACTTGTGTATCTTTTGTTGTTTCTTGTATTTCTTTGTTATAATTTGACAGTAAGAGACCACTATCGCCTATGGACATCTGTAATCTATACCAGATAAGATCAAAAGCCTACCTGAGGTCGACCACAGATGCGTTCCTACCCTTGGACTAAATTGGAACGCCTCGAATAAATATATCTCCCTTATAACCAGAACTGACCACCGCAGTTCGGTTTGCACGCTCGTTTTTGTGCGATATGGAATGAACTTCCTTCCGAGGCATTCCCGGAGCATTATCACATGGAGCTCTTCAGAAAAGGTGCAAAAGGAGCTCTCCTTCAAAGCAGGCGATGTATTGGCAACTCCTCTGGTGTTGAAAATGTCCACTTAAAAATTACTACTATCCATCGCGTAGCCCGTCTGCCTTATTGCTAGGTTAGACTATAAAAAAACCCAGCAGCGCTGAACACTGCCGTTATTAGGCAAAGTCACATAAGAGTTCTTCCACCTTCAAAATCTTTATAAACGTATCTTTTATCATTATTTTGAATTATTGAGCATGGGATTGCCATACCGGCCTAAGACGATAAGTAGCTGAGCAGTCATAATATAAATACATAACGGTGGCAAATCACCATTATCAGCATCAGCGTCATTAAACAAACATATAGGAGAGTATACAAACAAGAACAGACACGTAAATTCATCCGAGGATCGAACCCGGATCCATATTTATAAGATACTAAGAATCTTTCCAGTTTCTGACAAGATTTTACAAATATGAGGCTCAAAGTGCAATTTTCGAAATTCGTGATGACATCAAAGATTAAAATAAATTTCCCTTTTTGAACCTACATATTTGTATACATAATAACTTTTTTATATAGGTAGCATACATATATCAAAAGCTCAAACATTTTATGGATTTATTCAAAATGGAAAAGTTAGCAAAAGTTCGATTTTAATGGTCTAAACATAGTTTAAATTTCCTCTTCCTCTATAAACGCAACCTAAAAGAGTATTTTATAATAGACTGCACTTCACTAGACCGTTTAATCTTGAACACTTTAAAGAATACAACTTGGGTAGAGCACACTAGACTGTGAACCGCAGAGGGCGCTTTCAAGGCGACGTGACGGGGACGACACGATATATCACTAGATACACTGAATTTTATGAGTACCTTGCATTAAAAAAAATGGAA
This sequence comes from Telegonus apastus, assembly GCA_018250635.1. Classification (NCBI taxonomy): domain Eukaryota; kingdom Metazoa; phylum Arthropoda; class Insecta; order Lepidoptera; family Hesperiidae; genus Telegonus; species Telegonus apastus. The sequence continues at coordinate 11,576 of DWNY01001093.1, read as the reverse complement.
ATGAAATTGTAATCTTCTGAACTTTTAATATATCATTGATAAGTGCAAATAATACTAAGCTATACAAATGCAGTGATAGATAGTGATGCAGTGATAGTGATAGGTTGAAACTCTGCCTCCCAATGCAGAGGTCCAAGGTTCAAATCCCAGGCACCTCTATTTTTGGATTTTATGTGGGTATTAGAAATCAACTACCTTTTCGAGGGAAGGGGTACGTCGTGAGGAGACCTGTACACTTGAGGGTTCTTCAAAATCTCAAAGGTGTGTGAGTTTACTACTTTGCTCTTGGCCAGTGCGGTAGATTATGGCCTAAGGCCCTCTCTGAGCAACGGCCATTGCCCTGCAGTGGTACAATAATGGGTTGAAGCGATACGAGTGCATTATGTAAGAACTTTTACTAAATTAATACTAATAGATCGCATTTTTTACAATAACAAATGTAATTCGCTTCAAACAGTGTAATACAAAATCATTCCGTATTTCTATTCGCGTCTCGCTCTTTTTATAATCTGTGATATAATTTCAAAAAAGATTATTTAAAAAAGTAATACTTATGTGAAAAGTAATATTTTTTTATGTAATAATTCGTTTTTTAATTACATTCTTACATTTTGAAAAAATCGTTGCCGTGACTAATAAAGAGATTATCTTTAAAAGAATAGGCGAGAGGCTTTATTAGCGGCGAGGAGGCTCGGCTCTAGAGGGTGAAGAGCGTTCTTACGAGTATAACGATTTATTGCTACGCTTCGGAAACTATGAACCGTTAAATCATAGAGGTTTATAGTTTCTGAGGGTTCGTAGCCTTGTAGTAATAGATTGGTGGACACTCATGCCGAGGGTTGCAGGTTCAAATCTGTACCTCTGACTCTTGGAAATTATGTGCGTATTCATGCGGCCCTTTCCGTGTAGCCCGTGGAATGTCCTCGGGCCACAGGGATAGGGCCGCATTAGAATACCCTTTTTTCGAGGGGGAAACCTTGCGAAGGTATTCGTCGTCGTGGGAGCGACGCCGAGTTATGTGGGATTTTTATCCACTAAAAATCACCTGGTGGTCCTCGGCGCTATGAAGAGGACCCTGGGTTCTCCGCGTTAACCGGAAATTTCTGGGGCATTAGAATACCTGATATCTCTTTTTTTCGTCATCCGACAAATTTAAGAGACAATTTTCCTTTTGTTTATTTTTGTAGCTAGTTTGTGACTTGCGTTGATAGAAATAGTTGCCGACACTTGCAAAAGGCTATTACTGCTCCCGGTCAAAATAACAAACCAAAGCAAGAACACAAACAAGCAGGAGTTCAATTCAAAATCTGAGTCCTATCCTTCAATTCTAAAGTTATGCTGTAACTGTTTCAATTTCGTCGTCTATTTCCCCCGCGAAAAGCGCATATTGCACACAAACAGATGCAACTGGGATGAAACAAACAAAATTCAATCTGCTTTGCCGCTTCGATGCGAACAGAACTTGGCCGGGAAGGCCTACGCGCTCCATGTTTGTAGGGTTGTTTGGGATTGTCCTGATACACTTTGTTAAAATATAGCGATAATTATATTATTAAGGGATGTTATGGGTATGATATTTCGGATCTGGAAATACAGAAATGTTAAAAAGTATGAACAATTACACCGGTTTCAGATACAATTACGGATGATTTGGTTTTGTCTGGCTGCATCACTGCCACACCTATTTCTGTCTAATAATAGCAGTGTTCAGCGCTGCCGTGTTCTGGTTTGAAGTCAGAGGCGTACCTTAGTAGGTACTCAGGGGTAGCAACTAGATACGCATCTGTGGTCAACCTCAGGTAGGACTCTGATACTCTAGATTGATTACAGATATTTATGGGCGACAATAACCACTTAGGATCAGGTGAACTACATATTTTATTTATGAAATACACTGTAATCTTAAAATAAATGAAAATATTTTAAAAGAACTTTCACTCATTAATTGAATTTATTATGTTGCTCGATTTCATAATGTTCACATTTTTTGTGTTGTACCTACATGTGAAACTCATATTTTTACGATTAGAGTTGGCAATAAATAGATAGCAGTTAATAGAGTAGGTCTTGGAGGAATGATTTAATTACAACTCCTTGGAAAAATTATTTAATTCCTCCAAGGAGTACAATGAAATAATACTTTGCCAGCCTCACCTGCAGAAAAATATTCTGGCAAATTAAAAAAAGAAACAAGTAACTAATGATCTTCACTAATTGATAACTTTCAGAGGTACTTTTAATTCTATATAATGTATGTAATCACTGCACACAATATGCTCTATAAAACATCAGATTATCCAATGATAAAAGTGTTTTCCTTGATTACATTAATAATAATGAAATTTACTTTTTACTTCATCTAGGTACTGTTATTTTTTCTTTCTTCTATTCTTCTGTTTTTAATATTTTATTTAATTGTACAATTATTAAACGTTCATCGCATTGATGTTTCTCAATATTCATCCTTATTTAAATTTTCAATAAGACTTACTCTATGTACTTTTCCAAAGAACACAGAGATGTTCTATGATATTTCCCTTTCTAAGTACCTTCGGACTTCTTGAAATAAAATGTATATAATTTAAAAATCAATGTCATTATAGTAAATGGCAACAATCTTCAGGGAATTCCAAAATCAAATAAATCAACCGTGATTCACTTTCATTTAAAAACCACAGAGTTTATTTTTTACATTTTATCCATGATTTGTTGCCAGCATTTTTTTAAAACGAAAGAATTTAGTCTATGAAGAAATTCTCGAAAATGATTGGCTAGTGGTTTTACTTTGAGCGTTCATTCTCGCTCTGAAAACGCCAAATACGCTTTCAAACCAAAATGGAGGATTTGTCGGTCGAGGTGTACGGTGAAAATGGTGCTTATTATAAGGTTTGTAAATCGTGAAGTACGTTCTAATTGTGCATAAAATACGTTATTTTAATTAGTGAATCACATAGAGAGTTATACCAAGCCATCGTTTCCTAATTTTATCACATACTTACCAAAGTATTTTTCCGGGAAGATCATCGCGGCTGGAATGGACGCCATGTCCGTCTTGACAGGGCGTGAATTTTCCATGTGTTTTATTCGTGCCGCATTTTATATTTTTAGCGACCACTGCGGAACCCGATCAGGGCGGCACGTGCCGAATTTTTATATTTGTACATTTTCGCTTATGCGCCGATGTAAACTTACTCCTATTGCCGTACCAAGTTATTGGATCATCTGAATGTTCTAAAATTCTTCTATATTTTTAGGCCATTGTCACCGACGTGCTCGACAACGAGGTTCTCGTAACCTTTGAGAATGAGTGAGTTGAAAATTGGTGTAAAATATTCGGTTATTTTAACGAGTGGATATGTTAATGACGGCGTATGTATTGCTGTTGTAGCTGGCAGCCAGAGTCGAAGTTTCCCTTCTCGCAAGTGTTCCTCCCGCCCAAAGACACCGGCAAACACACAGAGTTCGTCGAGAACCAGGAGGTTGAGGTATTCGCGAGGTCGAACGAGAAGGAAGCATGTGGGTGGTGGACTGCAAATATCAAGGTATTCATTCACTTTTACCAGTTACGTATTGATGTAGCATAGACTATACAGGAGCAGGTCGATATAGAACTACCCGCCAAATAAAGTGTAATCCTTTTTTGATCATGAAATATGTTGGCAATCATGTTCCTTTTGATATTACTGTGTGGATTACAATGGAAACCAGTATTTGACCCCTCATGCATCCTGGATGTAGCCAGATGTCAATTAGCATGCAGCAGCTTCTAGAGCCCTTCCAATCTTGTTTTATTATAAAATTCAACACAAAATATTTAGAATGTACATTAATATTACTTTTTCACTTTGAATACTATGACTTTTGCATTGTTTGTGTTGTGGTTTTATGTGTTTGATTGCATGATTATCTTTTGTATGTCAATAATATCTACTACAGAGTATAGCACAATAACAAAGGTGATTTCATTATATGTATGTTGAACATTATTGTTTGTGTTTACTGTTGTTTTCTTTTTAAATTTTCGTAATTAAATTAATTTATAAATGATTATTTAATGTTATTAAGGTGTCTTAGAAGTCTAAGGACTTAGTGTTCAAACTATACACCGATCGATAATTTGATGAACCAGTTTGACAGTTCAATATATAAAAATCATATATTGATATTAAAATTTTTGCTTCTTTTGATACCAGTTATATTTAATTGTATGTAATTTAAGTTTAGAAAATAATTACATGTCTTTTCTTACATTTATATTGGTTTATCTCACATTTTCTTTTTCATTTTTGATGATAATGGAGGTTGTGTTAATAGATAGGATATCTTCACAGGATATTGATTAATGAGTTTATAAGTTTATTACTCAACATTTGAAATAATGGTAACAAAAAGAATCGAGCATGTTATATTAAAAATTATATCGACATTAAAAAATAGAATGAAGCTATGAAATTCATTTCACTTGCGTAGCTGATTTGAATCTTGAAACTAACAGTATTGGAATATGTTTCGTAATTAACAGTCAAAGCTATGCTTGTTGTAGTTATCTAGTAGCTCAAGTATATTTTTGGAGATGTTTTAATAAAATAGGACTTCAGATGTACCCCAGAGGCAATCCACCAGATGTATGACCACTGCTGCCCGTGGACATCTTATCTTATTAACAATAAGTTCTTGATACTTATTGATAAGCTTGGAGTTGTACCCTCAGTTGCAGAATCATTGCATCTTATTACTAAGTAGGGAACATCTCATAAATGTCCATGTTATAACAAATTTAAAAAACACAACAATAGTAAAAACTTTAAAATACTTAAATATCTGGTGCTTGTGGAGTCAAATGGTTATATCACATTAAAAAAAAAATGAAAATGATAATTTAATCCATTAGCTGAGCACAAATCTTTGCCATGTTCACAATTTAAAAGTTCAGTAGTGCATATGAACAGTTTGTGTTCTGTATAATCCTTATATATAAAGAACATACACTGGTAAAATTTCAATGATTACTATGTATTATTTAATATTTGTATTGGGATATATTTTATCACTCCAGATCAACTCTAAGATAAGATTAGAGTCCTAATTGAGGTTGGACCACAGATCTTTTGCTACCTCTGAGGACTAGGTTGAAACTCTTCATATAAGTATGTCCACTTATCATATATTTCAAACTAGAACAGAGCAACCCTTAAAATTGCTCTATTAGGCAAAAACAGGTATGATGTAGGTGACGCTGGAGCGATTCTGCCACCTTTTCAATGAACAATAATGTTAGTTGAGTGACTTGCTTTGTAATGTTAACTGCATATTAAAGTATATGGATACACAGAAAACTAATTATTACTATGCTTTAGTTCACAAAATTAATTAAATAATGACAAGAGTGAAAATGTAGGAATCGCTCCAAATCATTGATAAATGGTATCTTAAATCCTTTATCATGTGATGCAGTATTGTGTGTGCGAAATCTGCTCTGGTTGTATGCACAATTGCACATTAGAGCCATTAATAGTAATAGAGTGAACTCTTTTTGTATGCCAATTTAGTTCTTATGTTGAGCTTTAACTAAATAACTATTCTATAAAAAGCAGTAGGTTCATCTTTAATCCAAACAAGAAGTTACCATAAACAAATTCTGTATGTGTATCTTACCTTTTAAATATTGACTAAATATAATATAGATTAAGGTCTAAATATGAATTGCTATTTGTAATTCATAAAAACAAAAATATAATCGGATTATTATGAACATTTGGGAAGCTGATAAAAAATTTGTGATAATATTGACATTACCAATAAGTGAATTATGAACTTATAAAAGTCTTAGACGTTATCTTTTATCTTGGGATCCGAATTTTTAGCTTCATTTGAAAGATTACTACCTAATATGTTTGGAAACCACTTACCCTTTTTGCATATGTAAAGAAAAATGGAGAAATTAAGTTCATTCATCTCCAGCGTCGTTTAACCAATCACGATTGGCCTTGCCTTCTTTTTCGTCATTAAGTTTTTTATGCAATCCATTTTACTTTAACTTGCCATACTACGATCACTTAACGCTAATCTAATGTCCATGAAAAGTCACGGACGAAAGCCAGATATATAGTGGTATTTATATTTAAAAAAAGCTTTTCACTTTACTTGGGGTGTTCTGTATAATAAATTGTCGGTAATCGATTCCGTTGCAACATTATTCCTTGGACTATAAGTAAGCTAACCCACCCGTTGGCTGTGGCCCAAGAAGAATGTTTTTTAGACTCCAGCATTTCGATCGTCATAATGTCACATTATACGCAATGTTCCTCCCTTGCAATAGAGCTCAAAGTAGTTACATTAAGTGCACCGAAATCTTGATGTTTAAGATCTCCCAGTGCAATGTTCTCTTCAATTAGCTACCAGTACTACGGTACCTAAATGTCTACTGTCCTTGGGGACATAAAATTGTTTCCGATGCTGACCCCATTGAGGCTAAATTTTGATGTGTTTGCACTTGTTTGAGGTCAAATTTTCCGCAGTCAGACATTTGTGGGCATATTATGAAACATAATAAAAGTAATTTATACTTAACATGCATTTATTTATTACCATTGCTTGTACAATCTAAAAATAGTCTGTAAACAATTAGATCTTTTATTATTTGCAATTGTTAAGTTGTTACATAATTTCTTGATCTTTTAGGAAAACTTCGGCTACTAGAGTTTGAATATTTTTCGATAGAAATTCCAGTGAACAAGATTCGTTGAGCTCTCGTTATCGGCATAATTCGGGGCTGGAGGCCGCTTTCATTATTGGCGATTGTTTTAGTGTAATTGAAAAACTAAATTTCCTCTCCGGAAATTTCCTTGTAATGACAAAGACGTGATTTTCCAGTCTCGTCGTAAAAAAAATATGTACGATGATGCCTACCGTAATTTATTCGCTAAAAGCCATTGACCGGGCGTCTAGGCCGACGACTTGGTCCTCGACGATTTTCATCTGAATCATTCGAGACGTGTGTTTTCGTGCGGCATTCCCGCAAATGCATACGAGTGCGTTTTTGTATGACATCAAATTCGACAGTTGTCGCGTGGGCTTTGTCGGTTAACGTCGGTGCATTGTCTCGAGTTTTCGCCGAAATTAATGTGTAAACTCTTCCTTTTGTACGCGGTATTCTCTGTTGCAATATTTCTGTCATTTGCCATAAGTACCTTCTTTTGAGATTATAATTACATGCGTCATTTAATCGTTATCATCATTATGACTTCATAGTTTAACAAGCTACCGAGACTCAGTGCGTCGTCACCCCTCATAAATCCTTGTATGGTTTTCAATGGTTATAGAGAATCCATAAATGTGATATTCCTGGGAGTAAAATATCTAAGATTTTCCTATTCCTCGTTCAAAAATAAATTCGAATTAGAACCTACTCCCTTATGTAAAATCGGTGGAAAATATTACATTATCAAAACAAATAAAAGCCCATACTAACTTTATCTCCATCTATTTATTTCTGTAAACGTTGCAACAAAACTAACACGAAGTAACCATTCACTCCTTTGCCTAACATTAGCCACCGATGCAGCAAATGTATGAACGCATCTTACCGACCTCATGTAGATACAGACATTAGACATGCCAATTATATGGATGAAAGTCACATGAATTGGTGATCATTAGGTAGTTTGTATATCGTCTTGCTATTTACGTAATGTTTCAAAAATTTGTATATTTATTACATGTATGTATCTACTATTTGTAAACATAGTTACCTACGTAAAATTCGCGTAAAGGACGTCCATTATCAGCGGAACAATAGACTTGTCTTATCTCCGCCGGGTATCTGCAATGCACATATTATATGTGAGATTTGATTCAAGTATGTAATAAATCTGACGTGATCTGTATTTTATGACGTTTTTTTTTCAATATTTTCTGGTATTTTGGACGGATTTTTTATGAACAATTTCTAAATTAATGTGCACTGTAATGTTCTATTCCTGGTTTTGGGATTGTTATCAGGAATAAGTGGGGGAGATGTGTATATTTACTCATGTTTCTACAAGCAGAGCTGATGTGGGAAAAGTAACTATTTATTTGTCAACCTGGTCCACTCCGGAAAGCCTTCCGATAGGTCACGTCACTCACTGCAATGGAAAACGATATTTCCTTAATTTTGACACCGTTACGAAGATCATGTTTTACTATAATGTAGTAGAGCTTATAATGAGAGATGGTCCGAAAGTTTTGGTTAAAAATAGAATGGATTTTAATACTTGGCACATTAGATAAGAACTTTACTGTTTTCATTTGATTTATACTATAACTTAACAGCGATATTTTCATAATTGACCTTTGTGCCAAATTTTATGTTTTTAGTATCAGTAGTAATAATAGTGGATTAAACTGAATGTTTTTTCTATTAATTGTTAGGACGGATTAACATAAATAATCTTTATATATTAAAAATATCTTACGCATTCCGTATATTTGTATCAAAAGACTAACATAATCGAAGTATTTTATGTAATTTTTACCCCAAGTTCCCAGAGGAATATAAGATTGAGTCATAGTTAAGTGTGACCAAGTTTAGCTGGTAGTGAAATATATATAGTGGTAGACCTTAACGGCGAAAGCGGAACACGCTATGTGCGTGCGCGCACCACTTGTGCCCCGTATTGGGTACGAATGTTCGATCATGTTATTGCATAATAACGTAATTCGCATCTTTGTTTTATGCACTAGCGAGGTTTAGTTTTTAAAGGTTGTAGAAAGTTCTATGCAGTGTTCGCGAAGTTTTATGAACACGTTTACTGTTTTGTAGATCCAGTTTGCAAGGTGTGCTAATCAATTTTTTGCCAGTTTATCTTTGTCTTTAGACAGACAACAGACTTTTCTAATGTCTACAATTTAACCAATTTTCAGAGATTTCGTTTCATAAGATTTAATTAGTAAATACATTTCATAGTTCCGACACGTTGGAATTTCGATCGTTTTGTATAACTGAAAATGATGCAGTGGTACTAAAAGTTTTTATTTGCATTATATGCCACGGATAAGCACTGAGCAGCAAGTTATTCCGTATGTACCACACCTTAATAGAGCAACGGTGATGAAGTACGTTTTAGTTTAGAGAAAAACGTAACTTAAAAATAGACTTACTCCCCTTTAGCCCATTTTTTTTAGTCATAGCTATCCGAACAGAGAAGCAGAGATATTTAACACTAAATATAAACAGGTGAATTGTATGATAGGTATGAACACTAAATAATTTATACACAGTCGTAACCGTAACTCGTGAGCTAATATATTTTTATGTGTTGTCCATCACTGCATATCACTATTTATTTTAAGTGTATCGCGTGATATTCGTTTCTTTTTACTGTGTACTTATATGTACATGAGTATATAATATAAACATTATAGTATTGTAAAACGGCTTCTTCTATACAAAGCTTAAGTCGTTACCAAACATCGTCTTTAAAATATTTGATTTTCTATTTAAAAACTTCGTCGTTCAACCTTATTTCCGCATGCTCGAAATTACGATAAGGCTTTTCAAAGAAGACCCGAAAATACCACACGTCTTTGTAAAAACCCTTTGTAAAACGTCTTTGGGAATAGAACCCGCACTATCGATTAACGTTTACAATTCATCAATTGCATTGTACGGACATTTTAAAATGAATTCATTTAAAAGTATGACCTAACCTTTATCTGCATATTTGCATAAATTGTTAACGAATTATATCTTATGTGGGTTCAAGAATAAGCTGCGAGATTTATTTACTCCATATTCTTATTACAAAAGCATACAATGTTAATGAAGCGAGATGTATTATTTTCGAAAGGTCAAAATTCTAAAAGCAACAACGTTTGTAGGGCAAGTAAATTGAATTGATATGCCATTCAGTTTACTTACGACGTAAATTTGACTCGGGAAGTATGAATGGGAAAAATAGGTTGAAAATATTTCTTCTTCATTTCAAACGTATTTTGTGTTATCATGGACATTTCATTATTTATGTAGGAAGTGACCCCATTTGCATAAAGCCCTGAAGCCCATGGCCACCTGGTTTAATAACCAAAGGTGGTAGAACCTTTTTTGATTCGACTCCGGTGGCAGCACTGCCACACCTATTTTTACCTTGTAACAGCAGTGTTCTGGATTGGAGGGTGTGGTAAAGGGGGTCATCCTCATTCGAGGCGTTCCAACTTAGTCCTCAGGGGTAGTAACGCATCTGTGGCTGACCTTACGTAGGACTGTGATCTTATGTGGGGTTGATTCCTGATGTCCATGGGCGGCAGTGGCCACTTAACATCAGGTGGGCTCCATGCTCGTTTGCTACTTCAGTAACATTAAAAAAACACTTCAAATAGTACAGGAGTTGAAATTGATCATAATAGCCAAAAGGACTATTTTTATTAATAGTTTAGTGAAGCACCAAACGAGCATGCAGTGGACCTGGTGGTAAGTGGCCCCTGTTTTCCATAGATATTTAATATATACCCAAAATATTTGATTGGAATTCTACATTTGATCTTCGTAGCGGGCGTAGGGCGTAGATTCTACCTCTGAGGAACAGTTCTTCCTGTTTGTGTAAGGTTAACAAACAGGAAGGGCTTCAAACAAGATGTACAGAAGATAACAGACTTAGGCAGCGATAGGGGTGTATCGTTTTATCGAGTTCTGCTTTTGTTATTTCCATCGCTTTATTTCAAATGTACATAGACTGCGTTGAGCCAGATTGAGCTGAATTAGTAAGTTTTCACAATATCGATGTGCGGACGTTCTTATGTCGGTATGCGGCATTGGCTGGAATCTGGGACGCGACTCGCTGAATACTTTGCGTTTCTTCTAAATCCGAAAATGACTGTTGTTGTAAGCAATGCCTACTAGAAAATGTAAATGCATAGGAAGTTGGTCGAAACCTTGCTTATAAACACTGAGTAATTCAGTAAAAAAAAAATTATAGTCCATTATAATCCCCTTACCTATAATATTATCTATAATGTAGCTATATTAGGTATAAGATGTAAATAAGGAATAAACTTCAATTTTAAATACATAACATGTTATAAAGATTATAAATATTTTAATTTATAACTCAAATTCAAATCTATTTAACGTATATATTTAGTTATTAATATACCTAGCAATGTACCTAATTGCTAGGTATAGTAATAGCAATTTTGTCGTAACTTAAAACTTGAATTTTTCATACACTTAGATATTAAAAAAAAATCAAAACCTAAATAAAATGACTTATACCTTACGTATGATTAATGTTTTTTTTAAGTAGGTGAATAAAATTTGTGGGCTGGTTTAGATATCTATAATTATTTGTTGCCGAAGTATTACTAAACTGTTAACATCGGGGCGGTAACCTTGATTCGTAACTGGGGCGCACGCCGCTAAATAGCTCTTGATACGTTTTTCTAAATCTGAAAACAGACCGTTAACTGTGAGATGTTTTAGTCAAACACCTCGATGTTTCCAATGTCAATATTTTTGAGATTTTGAAGTTGATTGCGGTTTAAAATCTTTATTGGGGGCACAGTGGTTTTGCTCTCTTTTTACCTACATTAAAGTCAGA
>DWNY01001092.1:0-13498 GCA_018250635.1 Telegonus apastus | reverse complement strand
AATTAGTTTTACGGCCATGGATTCAAGTCCTTTACAGCCATTCTTCATTATCTTATATTAATTAAGTGAGTTAGTAGTTTTATATATGTGGGTATTTTGTTATAAATTTGTGCTCCATCAAAAGTATTTACTGTTAACGTAAAATACAGTTAAAAAGTGAATTTATTATACCAACAAAATTAGTTATAAGAACCAGGTTAACGACCGCTGTCCATTATGTACAATTAAGTGCATATTCGCAATAAAATTACATCAGACTGACCAAATGTGGAAACTGATATTTAGGATTACTTTTCTTATACGTTGAACTGTACTGTTTTAATCAAAATGCTAATTTGAATAGTTCACTTAACGGTTACTTTCAGGCATATGTGGCAATACAGTGTTACTTTCTGTGAGGTGTAGTAAGACTAGCAAAACAACGCTCAGACAGGTTCACAAATAATCGGTTTGTTCAGAATTATCATCCATTTATACATTAATACACCTTTATCCAATAGTTTTACATGCCATTACCATGACTATTCAATGATCTATCTGATGACAATTCACAATTCGAAGCAATAGACTCTATTCCAAAAAGCAGTAATAGAACTATTTAATAAGTGACGTAACTGATCAATAACCTGTGATTTATATAAGCTGTACAAGAATCACCGTAATATATAGGTAAAACTAGTAAGTCAGAATTATGTTGCTTTTACAATATAAAACACAAAATACTAATATAAGATCCGTTATTGACTATGTCTGAAATATCAATGTTTGTATTTATGTGTACAGCCAAAACGATTAAATATTATGATTGTATGTGTTCAGTCGTTTCGGTATTTAGGCCCGTCCTAAATACCAAACAATTCGCAAGAAATAGAGTAAATTTCTTCAAAGTTATGTAGTTCCATCTGTAAGCAACCAAAATAGATTTGTTAGGTTTTTTTTTGTCATGGAAGTAGCAAACGAGGATACAGCCCACTTACTATCATAAGTGGCCGCTGCCGCCCATGGACACCTTTAATCAACCCCAGATAAGATCACAGTCCTACGTGAGGTCGGCCACATATGCGTTGCTACCCCTGAGGACTAAGTTGGAATGCCTCGAGTAAGTAAGTCTCCTTTACCACGCCCTTCAAACCGGGACACAGCAGCCCTGAACACTACTGTTATAAGGTAGAAACAGGTGTGGCGGTGGTGCCGCCGGAGTCGAACTACAAAGGGTTCTACAACCTTTGTTAGTACTATGTTCTAAAGTACCCCGTAGTGTCTCGTTCAACTGCGGCGTTTGGCCGCACTGCACTCAGTCGCGGAGTGCTCTTTTCATAATCTTAGCGACTTCAAGATATAAATTAGAAAAAAGGAACACGATTGATGTTAGATGTAACTTCTCTAGTACTTCAGTACATCGTATCTCAATAGTTAAGTAGCTGTATTTTACGTGGATTATAGAAATGAGTATTGTTTACGTCTTTGTTTTAGTTTATAAGTTGACTTGCATAAAATTCTTCATGTATCTTTAAATATACTCTAAAGCTGATACCAATTCTATCAATAAGGTCTTATTGATTTTAAAACTTTACAACTACCTCCGAATTACTATACTTATCTAGAAAACCATAAAATTACAAAATAAACCACAATGTAATAAGTAATATTAACAAAATTGATCCTTTTAGAACGTTTTGTTCAGATAATAGAATAAGTATTCTTTCTAAACAGCCATTACGATCGCATAGATCTATAAACCATTAAACTGAATCTATAAATCTATTGATGAACTCGATCCGATGCAATAACTTTTAACTGGTGCAAGTGTAAAGATATGAGCGATAATAGTTTGCTTTAATTAATATCCATTTACAGTTTATCCAATCTGTAATATTTTAACAAACGAAAATTATTGAGACCGTAACAAATTTATATTATTTAATATAAATTTATTTTTGCACTTTAATATTACTTTTACAATTATCATTCCTTTATGATATTATGTATTACACATATGTTACTGATAAAAATAATAGCGAATATTAAAATTAATCGCTAGTGTAAAAACCTTTACAAAATGCATATTCACACGAAAACATTACCCGTTAAGAAGAGGCATTTTGTTAATGGGCAGTAATCGCCAATCACCATCAGGTGCTGATCACTTGTTTGTTACTTCCATATTATAAAAATAGGCCAAACTCAAATTTAGTCTTACCTTGCCGCAGAAGAGTCTAGAGCTACTACATCCAAAAAGATAAGATCTAAAATTTATTTCAACAGTTTTGTAATAAAGTTAACCGTTAGCTGTTCAAATAACGTTATATTTATGGCAGCATTTTAAGTTAACATTGCATTTCTCGTGAAACCAATTCGCTTTAATTTGGACCATACGACAAAATAACGTAGTTCGCACGCCGCTAATCGCTTTTTACATCACAACGATGCCTTCCTACAAATAGATTAATGAGCTTCTTGTATCAACGATACACATTCGATATTCACTTTAACACGATGTATTTCATGAAGTCCCATATATCATGTTTATGTTTCAGATAGTAAGGTCTAAAATCGCTTGAGGTCTATAGTGTTAAGCTGGTTTATGATTTTATGTCGCAAAATCTTTGCATGTCGTTGGTTTTTAATAACACTGTTCCGTAAATTATGATTCAATGGTAGAAGTGAATGAGCAATTAAAAGACTTAATATGTATTCATGTGTAAGTTTCGACGATAAAAATACCAATGTTTTATTTACTAGGTTACAGTTTGTCTTACGTGTTTCCTCGTAAACTTATATGGACTTTAAGAATAATATAACTTTGGAACTGGCTCATAAACACAATTAGAGTATTTTAGTGCTTTATTTTAATGCTAATGTATAGTCGTAGTTGCGTTCCTGACGATAATTCTAATCTAATCTAATTAGGATTTGGTAGAACCCCTTGTGACCGACACCGACACCGACACCGACACACCTATTTCTGTCTTATAACAGCAGTGTTAAGCGCTGTTGTGTTCTGGCTTCAAGTGTATGGTAAGGGAGACATACATACAGACATACATACAGACAGACATACCTGCTACCCCGCAACGCATTTGTGGCCGACTTCGGGTAGGACTGTGATCTTATCTTGGATTGATTAGAGATATCTATGAACTGCAGTGGCCACTTACCATCAGGTGAGCTACATACTCGTGTGATCTTTCATAACATAAAATAATAAAATGCAAGTTTTCAGAACACTACAATTTTATTTCTCACGCCACACATTTTTCATGTTACAACAACAATTGTCCATATCATTATTCAATCGCCATGGTAACCTTCCTTCTCGATTATTCTCTTTGCATCTGGTCACCATTTCCTTTCTCCACGTCATTCTCTTTCTCTCTCCCTCAATCTCACATCAATTGGCGTAACGTCACACTCGTCATCGTGACGGAAAGCTTTCGATCTGGCTGACTGAGAAACGAAGAGTTACAATAATAATATAAAAACAGGAAAGAGAATGAAGTGAAAGATCTATTAATTCTGCATTACGTATACAATAAATTTCAAACCAACACTGCCGTGAAAATCTCCTAATCATCATTCAGTTACAGATATTATCTGCAGATGAGATGATCACAGATCAATCAGTGGACGCATTCTAGGCATGCCTCGTAATCGTGCGTTGAATCGCGTGCGCGTGCGCCGTATGGTGCAATTTATAAGCTTTCAGTAGCAGATGAATCTGAGTTGAGTGCCTACCTAAATGATAATACCCTTTAAACTGCTTTCATATAATAATTCATGTTAATATAACTACATTTTTGTACTGCTTCCAGTCGTTAAGTGAAACTGTTTCTAAAATTGGAATTTGGTGACGTTGATCTGTGATTAGCGTTTTTATTTCGTTATAAGAACTTTAAGACAACAAAATGCGAAATGAATACGGGTGTACCACTTTCATGATGAACGAAAATATTCACGTTGAATTAAATTAACTTATCGATATTTTACATTGCAAACGTAAAGAAATAATTGGTTAACAATTTGTAATTGTATATCCAAATAAACTATTTAAATTTTACACGCAATTCACTTATGACTTGTACCACAGTTTCACTTTCACCGCGGCTAGTCGGGACGCGCGGGAGTCGTCAACCGAGAAATCGATTCGGTATCATTTTAATTGACGCTCATCTTCACTGTGCCGTAATCTGACATAATGAGATTTTGCACGTAACACCAGAACTGTACGGCACGCTTATAAAGATCATAGAAGTGAGGTAATATTATTACTTACCTTCTAAAACGTGTGGAGATTATTCATCCTGGATTAATCTATACTTATTATAAAACAAAGTCTCCAAAAGTTGTCTCGCTATGTAATCGATTTTCTCAAAATCTACTAAACGGATCTTTTTACGGTTTTCACTGATAGAAAAAACGTTATTTAAGGATGGTTTATATATATTTCATTTATGATTTGTTTTATATGACTGAACTATGAGCGTATTTTCACAAGAAGGACGGTTTTGTACGCTTACAGGGCTAATACTAGCTAAACCTTACGAGATACAATAAAACCATGTATGAGAAAATTGTAGATCTTAACAAGCTGCGAAGAAAAGTCCGTGACAGCATCTACCTTTAATAAATAGCCCACAATAAGTGTTTTTAGGTTTTAAACAATACAAAAAACACTACATACCAATTTACGTGTTTTTATTACATACCAAATCTTAATCCTTATCCAAATGAATTATTGGTCTCATTTGACTGCTTTCTAATTAACAGTTTACTACATTATCTGTAATTCACTTCAGGTTGATTATCATCATAAATATCTAGAATAATACAATATATCCATGTAATATAAACTAGAATATATGTATGTTTAGTTTTAAATCAAGTTCTTATAAATGGACTAAAATTAAACGTGACTGTTAATGATGCAAAACCTATTTGGTCTATGTTTATAAGCGTACGACGGGCGCGGGTATCTTTAATTTATTAGAGAAAAAATTCGGACGTCCCGTCTTTCACTGTGGAAAAAATATGTTATCTCGCGTTAGCCTTGTTTTAGATGCATTTTAATTATATTTCGGCTATATAGTTGTTAAACGTGTACTCAATAGTTTTCTTATCCAACTTAACCTTACAGTTACCTGATGTTAACTAACTTAAGGAATTACTAAACAAAATGACTAATATAGTTTTAGGTAACATTACTTGTCACAACCCTTTTTATGTCCCACTGCTGGGCATGAACCTCTTCCCACAACTGGGGAAGGCTTCGTAACATTAGCTAAGATCAATAGTTACGCAGTTTTTAAGGTAAATAAATACACTTTTTTAACCGACTTCCCAAAGGAAAGAGGTTATCTACAGACAGACAGCTCAACACATTTTAAATAAAGAAAACGCGTCTATTATGGGATTCCCTAATCAAGCAAAGAATGGATTGAAATCATTTTAATTGCCTCGCAGTGACGCAACGCACTGACTCCGGCTTTGTTGTGTCACCACAATTTGGATTGACGAGGGCATTATTAAGAATAGGAAGTCATCTCCGTTGAGATTTCATCTGCTTGTTGGGAACTTCAATTTCTATTATTTTGTTGTTGAAGTTTTTTGCTTTGTTTTACGTACTGGTGTGGAATACAGAAATGTGTTCAGTCCTTTTTTTATTCTCAGACCAATCTAAGATATCCGGAATTTGATGCCAAGTCTTATTAATCGACATAAATCTTGTCGTGGTTTTGAACTAACATTTATTTAAAAATGGAACTTCAGACCATACTTTCTTATATTCCAGGTAGTTGAGAAATGTTAACTTCATTATTATCTTAAAAGTATCCAATATAAATGATAACAACAGTTTTGGATTTTTTTAGGTTTAATTTTATATCTAATTCTAAAATTGTATTTTTAATGTAGATATGATATAAATGACAACGATATATCAGCACCAGGAAAGCTGCGAAAGCTCAAGTAAAAGCTCCGACCTAGAGGTCAAGCTTTCCTATCCTAGCAACGTAAATGATCTTCAGGGCGCTAATAAATTGTGCTAACATCACTTGTCTTATGATACTAAATCAGGAGAGTTCACGGTGAGTCACGAATTTGTAAGATAAGGTTTTATATTGTTGTAAATTTTACTCGTGAGTAACATTTGGAGTAAGGTGCTGTAAATTCTGCTGCCCTGTTATTTATGCAGCTTTCACTGCATTAGCCTTATCTTATTTTGATACTTTAGTGTCTAGACTAGTGTCTTAGTGTGTAGTCTAGACTAGTCTTTTTAAGCTTTTTTATTTCTTCACAATTTGGTAAGTAATATTAAATTAAATGTTCTCATGCCAAATGAGCAGTTTGTTAACAATATTCCTTGTGGTTTATTATACAATGCTAAAGTCCGCGACTTTGTTCGCATGGACTTTACATGATTACTTTGACATGATTTTTTTGCTTAGGGGTAGTTGAAGGGACAGATAACAACAAAGGCTACTTTTTATCCAGGACAATGTACGTTTCCCAAGTTGTAACGACTTCTTCTTGTTGATGTAAATTATACATTAAATAGTAGTAATAAGGATAGTAGTAATTAAATAATCATTTATTCTTCACTTATCTTAGTTTTACAATAATTTATTTTATTACTTTTCGAACGACAGTCTCATGATAAACTCATGACAATTATTCTTCATATTCTTATTTTAATAGGTTTTTTCTACACAAGTCGTTCTTTAATAAAATAAAAAGTTTTATGCAATATTTAGTCCCGGTATTTTGATATCGCTAACACATGGGATAGATTTCAGTCCTTTTTAAAAAAATATTATTTCGTTGAACCGTTTAACGTACGAAGATCACGTCATATTTTTTATAATCCCGAGTGAAACCGGCGTCTAAAATAATATGTTATATAAATGCGCATCAGTTGATCTCCAAATCCCAAATTAATCTTAGTGAGCATAACTCGACCTTGCCAAAGAGAAGGCCGAGGGATAAACAATACAATAAATAGTGGTTACTCACCGAACAATACCAATAGAACGCAATATCCGTTAGCATACCGCTTCTTTGGAGCAGATTAACATTTTATCTAATTTATATTTCAAGGGCTTGCCTGTTGAGATGTTACAGTTTTGATCGAGATCTTTTTTATAATATTGGAGTAGCAAACGAGTATGTGGCCCGCCTGTTGGTAAGTGGACCTTGCCACCCATGGACATCTGTAATCAACCCCAGGTAAGATCATAGTCCTAAGGTCGGCCACGTGCGGTGCTATCCCTGAGGACGAAGTTGGAATTCCTCGTATAAGTAAATTTCTCTGACCACATTCTACAGGCCAGAACACAGCAGCGCTAGCACTGCTGTTATTAGCCAGAAATAGCTGTGGCGGTGATGCCGCCGTAGTCGAACCACAAAGATTTTTACCACCTTCAAACTCTATGGTTAATAATTATCCTTTATTGACCTAACACCGAAATTCGTTTCTCCACGCAATTGATAAAGAACTTATGCTCGCACGCCCTTCTTATCAAAAGGGTATACATTTATAGGTTAGAATGTATCGAAGTTTTGAACGTCACGTAATATCTCTGAGTTACTTTTCTGACTGATATCCAGTATGCTAACTGGAATGGTTTAATGTACCTTGGTAAGCATGGAATCATAATGTATAAAAATAAAGATGCTATAAAGCCTAGAACTGCCAAATTGTATAAGTTGTAACATCTTCAATTCCCAATTTATGTCATGAAGCTTACGAAAATGATAACATCATGCAAAACCGCAAAATATAATAACATCCAACGAACAGTTGCGTAAACCGTAGATAGTCTTACAATAGTTTACAATGAAGGTGGCGACTGAGCATCTGCGTAGCCTTCTCAAGGCCGAATATGAAACGTTTAACCGAGATTGTCGGAATTTTATAGTTCATTCAGCATATATGATAAGTGAGTAGTAAGTAGGCAATAGAAGCGTCCCGTCCATAAGCCTGCGGCTTGCGTAGTTCTCAACAGATCTATATAGTTAAGAGTCTAGTTTGAAAGTGTCTTGTAAGGGAGACATATTTATTCAGGCCGTTCAATCTTAGTTCTTAGGGGTAGCAACGCATCTGTGGCCGACCTCAGGTAAGACTGTGATTTTATGTGGGGTTGATTACGGATGTCCATGGGTGGCAGTGGCCACGTACCATCAGGTGAGCTACATACTATGCTACTTCCAAAACATAAAAATCTGCTCGATCCACTTTGAACAAGAACATGAGCCTGTGTGCAGATCTCGCAGGGAAATAGATGAAGTTGGAACAACTCAGATAAATATGTCATTAGCATAATTGAAATACGTGCGGATAAATGTAGATCAATCGAAAAGAAATTACTATACACCCATTTTAGAAGACCAATTTGCTCGTTACCTCAATCAGCGGGATTGCCAGCAGCCGAACGCAATTTGCTGCGATTGCCAACACACTATTATTCATTGTTTGTCCGTCCGTCCGTCCGTGCTATTGTACGGAGCGATTTCACGCCTCGTGTTACATTGCAACGCTGTAAACACTTGATAAATTGGTCCGTTCCTAGCGTGAGATTAACGGATTAGGTACCGCTGGGTATGAAAATAATTTGTGTGAATTCTGTTTATTTACAAAATTCAGACTATTTTGAATGTTCTGTACCTAATCTATAAAAATCTAACTATTCACTGCTATTTCTAGCGTCTGCTACCTGTCCGTCTGTCAGAAACTCTATCTGGTGAAGCACCATAGATAGATATTTTTTTTACAAATTGTGGATACAAATGCTTAAATAAAGAAATAAAAATAATGAATAATTTTAGATTTTCTATTGATCCGTGATACATACTAAAAACTTTCAAATTGTACGCACTTCTATAACTTCCATGATAACAAATACAAAAAAATAAAGGAATTGATGTTATTAATTGAGTACCCTTCCGAAAAAAATCGCCAAGTCAATTTTTTCAAATATTTTTTATCGTTCAGCAAATGCCATTCACAGGTCTGCACACACCACACTATAAATTTCATTAAACTGTTTCAACACAACGAAAATTACAGGTGTTTATTATTCCAGTCCATTAATAAATTATGACAAGCAACGATTAACGATACGATATAACCTGTGGAGCATTTATTATTACGGATAACCCGAATACTGATATTCTCATAGTTAAAATATAATTAGCCGATATTGAAGTTGGCAAGGTCAAGGCGAGGGAATCAAAAGTGATACTACATTGTAGTTTGTATTCAAATATTTATATGCTAAATTATCGGATATATATCATAACTCACATTTATTTATATTTTCATTGTGAGAAATAGTAAGGCTTACTAGTTACCTATATGCCGAACAAACTTTTTTCATATAAAGAAGAGCAAACGCGTATACATATAGTGCACCTGATGGTAAATGATCACTGCCAGTCATGGGCATCTGTGATCAACTTTTTATAGAACAGGTGTTTTACAGATTCGTTGCTGCAGTGGAGGAAGTTCACCTCATTATAAATGAGCAGGCAAGGGTGTGGTCGTTTCCAACGAAATGCATAACTGCACCATTCTAGGATAGGTGTCGTACTTTCCCGGGCGGACCGGACGGTCGCTTGGTGCGCCAGAGCCCCGGGGAGCCACAGCCGACAACACATGTTTAAAAAATTTGCAATATCGCTTTAAAATACATATTAGAAATGATAAATGACGTCAAATGCGTGACTCACCCGGGGCGCCAAATGTGTGAGTCGCTCGGGGAGCCAACCAAATGTGTGACTTGCCCAGGGCACCTAAGTGGCTAAGGCCGGCCCTGATAATGATTCCACCACCAGGCAAATACTGTCCAACTTAGTACTCAGGCGTAGTAATTAATCTTATCTGGGGTTCATCAGAGAAAACATTTGATGACCGTGGGCGGCAAACCACTTACTTACCATCAGGTGGACTGCATGGTTATTGCTTTTACAACTTTCTTAATAATGAACACCCCAGCGCTCTCCGCTGTAAAATCGCAGAAATACCAGCGGTATTGCTGGAAACATTGCACGAGAATCTTTGCACCAGAATTATTGGTGCAATAATACACGTGAACTGGCTAAAAAATAAACGATAGGTAAGTATCCTTAGATAAAGCAGAGGTTTAGTCAGTCAAGGGCACTGTCACGCCAGCTTAGCTGCCTAATGACGCTGAACGGTTCACAATAGCGATGCTAAAGATAACGTTTAAACAAACACAGTTATACGAAATTTGAGAAATCGGATATGAAATTATATGTATTTATGTTATTGCGTTATTGCAAATCCTTAGATTACTGGAATAATTTTTGAGTACGGTAACACTGTTGTCTATGGACATTTGTTATGATATGGAAGTAGCAAACGAGCATGCAGCCTATCTGATGGTAAGTGGCTACTGCCACCCATGGACATAATCAACACCAGATAAAATTATAGTCCTATCTGAGGTCAGCCACAGATGCGTTGCTAGTTGCTACCCCTAAGGAATAAGCTGGAAGTTCTCGCATAAGTATGTCTCCCGTACCACACCCCTTAAGTCAGAACACAGCAGGGCTGTTTGTGTGTATGTGCATAAGGTACATTTAAGTTGTACTTTAAGACAATTATAGATGCGTTGTCATTCCTGAAGACTAAGATTGTCGCCTCTTTTTTAGGTCAGCCGGCATCTACTCCCTTCCAACAAAAGTCATGAACTGATCACTTGAAATAGGTAGATTGGTAGTATCTTTCTGATCAAATCGTACGTTTAAGGCACATACTACGACATAATATTCCAATTTGATCTTTAAGAATAGCAATGACAGTACCATATTTAGTTATAACTAAATAATATATACGTCTGCAGTCATTTTGTTATTATAATTAATCCCTGTAACGTTAAATTATATTTAATATTTTTTTCATTAAAAAAAAACAAATTTCTCTTACATTATTCATTATAATTTCTGTTATTATAAACGTGTCATGGACAGACGGTAAATAAATTAACAAAAATAGTGACTGTTAAGAGTTACAAAATAGATAATATATATTTTCATACGGTTAACCTCCTAATGGGTTCAAGGTAATGACCGATACGTGTTTTTACTTTATAAACCTTAAACTTTATTTAATGCTCTTACAGCTACATAAAGATATTATTTGTATATGCTAGAGATATACATAGCGAAAAATAAAAACCCAGACCGTAAATTACCATAATATAACATTATTTGGCGAAGAATCGAATCCAGGGATCCCTGTATCTACTATTTGGTGACACCAGACGAAATCTCTCTTAATTCAGTTTAATTTGAAAAGTTAAAAAAATATGTGTGTAGGTTTTTGTAAATAACAAAATAGCAAACGCTAAGCATGTCTCCTTTACCAATCCCTTCAATGCAGAACACAGCAGCGCTTAGCCCTGATATTATTCGGCAGAAATAGGTGTGACGTCGGTGCCATAACGAGCCATAAATGATAGTCAAACCAAAAGGGGTCCCACCATCTTTAAAGTTTGAAGTTATACATAGAAAGCATTATCAGATGTACTATATTAGACCTTAACGGTAGATACGTAATCTTTCACACGAAACCAACGCGCATAGTAGATTTTGTCACATGCAAGATTATACAGAACACGGTTTTTCGCGGTTTATTCAACATGGCCGCCTAAAAACAGCACCAGATGAGATCAGTTTGGTGTTATTTCACAACAGCGCATTGTGACGCGGTTCTCATGGTTGTAGCGTATGTTTTTGTGGATATTATAACGATCGTCGGTGATACGTTTAGTGGTTCAAATAGGGTGCCTGAAGCCTATTAGCAAAATTACTGGGTATTTTACTTAAGAAGCGCTAAGTCCCTGCGGTGTACTGAGTAACTGACATACAAATATTACTTGTTTCATTGGATACCGCTTCGCACTAGGGCGGTGTCACTACACCGCACTAGCACTCTCCATAAAGTTATTGGGAGACAGGTTATCATGGACATCAAAACGAACATTAAAGGTGTAAAGCCTACTTTCATATAATACAAATAACACTACAGAAAATATCATATATATAGTATACTATAGTATGTGTCTTGTCATGATCACACCTTGTTATTAGAAGACATCTTCATAGTAGTGACACAAGAATGGAGACTTAGGTACAACACTGCAAACAAATCTTAAGTGTTATTAACACTTATTATCGAGATATTAAAATATTAGAGAAGCTACTTCAAACATATATCGTGTTCGCTTTTTGTAATTTATAACTTAAAGTCGCTGAAGCGCGGAACATTAATAATACCGTCTAACGTATCCTTCAAAACTACAGCACTTGATTTGCTACAAAGGGGTATGCATGTCATTCGCATAGACTATGATGCGAGCGGCACAGCTGCCGCAGTTGAACGGGACACAACAGTGGTATGCAGTGACTTTTCTAGTTCTTTAATACAAAGATTAGTATTTCATTGTTATATATAGTGTTTTTTCGATACCTACGTTTCAATTCATTTCAAATCAACTTATGTACCTATACATTATACTTGAAACTAGATGTGATCCGCGTTTAAAACATCGTGCTATGACTTAGGTACATGTAAAGAAAAACATATGTGCGGACTGCGTTGGACGCGAGAAGGCTTAATTTTTAGTGGAACCCTAATGATTTTTCAAAAAATCATCATGTACCTGCCGGTGAAGATCCCATCCAAATCGGTCTAACCGTTCCGAAGATTACCAAGAACAAACAAACAGACCGACATATTTTAGTGTTATTATTGTTATAATACTTAAATGTGTTTTTGCTATAAATACCGTGTATTCTTTGATATGAATTTAGTAAAAAGTTGTTAATTTGTCGTTACAAACAGACACTTCATTTTCATTTCTTTGTATAGATATAAAAACGATACAGTGATTGATAACGACAAACGTTTTGTCGACAAGGCGGCAAAAAGAGATACTTCACGCTTATGCGATTTATAACCACTTTCACATGATTAATTAATCACTTCTATGGTCCTAACGTGTGTAATTAATCGGCTATTGAATTTGTTTAAACAAACAATTAATATAGGAAAGATATTTTTTATCAATCGTACGCAATGTAATTAATATTAACAGAGATAAAAAAACAGACACAAAATGCAACACCA
Organism: Telegonus apastus; assembly: GCA_018250635.1. NCBI lineage: Eukaryota > Metazoa > Arthropoda > Insecta > Lepidoptera > Hesperiidae > Telegonus > Telegonus apastus. The sequence goes on along the minus strand of DWNY01001092.1, from coordinate 351 downwards.
AACAGCGTGAAAATAAATGAAAATGGATATGTTCATACATATACCTAAATGTTTTTACTGTTACATATACATATAAACATACATACATACATACACACGAAAAATAAAGAAATTAAAACTATTTATGCATTATTTATTTATATTTTTATGTTATATGGCAGATATGACATGGTTTCTGCGACGCTTGAATACTTGCCATCGAACTCAAATAGAACAGAAGTTGGTCATATGTATTCATACAAACCATTACCGGAGGAATTTTTATATAATAAATAATAAACAACGCTTTCTACACTCATAGCCCCACACTAGGATTTTCTCCTGTGTCGTGGGTGCCATGGAAACATACAC
>DWNY01001091.1:0-13498 GCA_018250635.1 Telegonus apastus | reverse complement strand
GATCGGTAACATTTGGTGCATTTTTGGTATAATTTAGCGAAAAATAAGAATGTTTACTAATTTGTCAAATTGTTTTGTGCCATTACCATGTATAACCGGAATCACGTTTCAAATTAACGTGAATACTATATGATGAAGTGCGGTTAGTCTGAGGTATTAATGAATAGTCAACCAGACTCCATCCGCGGGTCATTTATGTATTTAACAAGGTAAAATATCTATTACCAACTAATACTTATAAACATAAAACTACACGTAGATTGGGGTTGACCGAAATTAGTCTAGTTTCAGAGACTTATAGATATATATATAGACTTATAGAGGAAAAACAATTCTAGTTGAGCTTATACAGAATTTAATCAACGAAATTCACGTATACTTTCCTAATTAAAACTATCAATAAGTCAAAAGGTGTCTGATGAGAAAATCTGATGAGTAGTTATTACCATGTCTATGAATATTTACAATAACAGAAGAATCGCCAATGATGAAGAGCTCTTTAAGCCACTTTGCAAACTAACTTTCAACATACCTATTGGTATTTTGAATTCTGTAATCTGTTTTGCATTCATAGCACTCAAGAATCCGATAATGGGGCAAGGTGAACAAAGCGATATTACATTACTAAGGTGCAGTTATTCTGCCAATTAAGAACTCAACATTAAGTATAACCATTCAGTTACCCCTTAAAGAGTACAAATGCGTTGAACGTTTACGAAATTCATTATCGATAACGAATTGAGGGGTCCCGCAAATTGTTCCGAGCGGTTTGTCGTCGAGGACCCTAAGGCACGTAACGAGCATCAGGTCTAGAGAACCCACTTGCAGGATATCTGAAAATATATTGAGGCACCTGTAGTTATGCTATGATATCTGAAATTAACTTCAAGGTGTCAGGGATGGTGTCAGATGTCAGGGATGGAGATCCGTAACCGTAAAAAATATCCGAAACCGTAACCGAATCCGAAATGAAAATTTCGGATAGAGGTGGAATTTAAATATAATACAAAATTGATGGATTTCAATGTGCAGATTTCTTAATTGCAAATAAATTAAATCATTACTTCGTTGTACGTTATTTTGCTTTCACTATTCCTTAAAAATCATATATCCGAAACTATCGAATAATCCGAAATATCATGTCAATAACATCCTTAGTATCAATGTACCTATTCTAAATTATATTACCTATATTATGTTATATTACAAAGTGAAAGAATGCTAAAACTCATCAACAAACCTTTTTTATTGACAAAGTTCATATCGATTTAAAACTAGTTCATTTCAAAACATAAAATATGACAAATGCCGCATTATTTCTACATTCTACTTCGCATTAGCATTCGGGCAATAAAGCCAAGCCCACGATCGCACCAATTCTTGTAAGACGTGTAATATCCGCCTTGTTTATGGAAATCTGGTAAGAATATGTGGTATTTGTAATATTTTGTGGGCTTGTTAGTGTTTTATGGCACAATTGATTCGGTTTTCGGTTTCGCAGCTTCGGTTACTAGCTGTCCGAAACTAAAACTCCGGTCAAACTAACGAGTATGGAAGGCGGAGAGAGATTATGTGAATTGTTTTAATGATAGACGTAAGGAAGTCCACAATGTGTCGGTGTGTGCTATTAGCCACATGGAGACGAATAATTCATGTGACTTTTTTCTTTTTTTTGCATGTATTTACCAATTTTTAATTGTACCACCTAAAAACAAAATTCTACAAAGGCGGATCAATAGATCTTCATTGCATTATCTTTTGATTAAGACTACGTGGTTAAAAATAAAGGTGAATAAAAGTTTATCGCAGAAAGTACGACTTTTTACGTATAACTTAACTCTGCTCAATTGATATTCGGTATTTACAAATTCGATTACATAACATCCAAATAAGTTATTTAAGTCATCTTTCGATCGCATGAAGAGATTTCTCAAAAGCAATACAAATGTTATCATTTAGTTACATTTAAATCTCTCACATATTAAACAAACGAGGGATCGATGAATAATTTATAGATCGACACTTATGACCCTCACCGGGGACATTTATGACTATTGTCGGTAATTAAATTGGTGTCAAAATAAACCCTAATGACGAACCGATAAGGCTTTGAAGTTTTATGTCATTGAAAACATTAATATAATTGACAATTACTTAATGTGATATATTATTATGCGGAAAGCTACTGGCATGTTTTGTTTCAAGATACGTTTAAGAAATTAGAAGGATGTTTTTAATATCCAGAACAAAGTACAGCAAACTGCGAGTAAGTTTACTATTTGAACTCCAAAATATGCTATAAAGTTTCTATACCTACATCGAACGCGAAACCTTACAGCGCATATGTTTTATCTCACTATAAAAATATCTTTATAGAACCCCTTTCTACCCTTTTACACTTGAAATCTTGCAGTCCGAATGCTCCAGATTACGAAAATCTACAATCCATCAGATTTGACACACACCCTGACTTATCTACCTAGCACCTACATCTTTTATGAAATAGCACCCTTAAAATCTGCGATAAAAGTTCAATTATTCAAGAATGTCCATATCTTACTAAAATAAATAATAAAGTGGGTAGGTAGGAACAGAAACCAAGATTATTCACTAAGATCGCTTACATACACTGCCTAACCGAAAACCGAACTCGGAATACCAAACCGGCATGGTGACCGCTGCAACACGCGGATCCTAAAATAAATCTCACATATCATACAGCACACATTTTATACAGCACACGAATGTTTTAAAGAAACATTCGAACCGAAATGACGAACACATTGGTTATATTCCTCGGTATTTTTTGTACGAAGTCATAAACACGATTAGGAATACATAGATCGAAAACTGCAAAATCTATATATTAAAGCTGTTTTACAGCTCGAGTTTCCTATACAATATTCTATGTTTTTATTGCACGGGCAATAAAAATAAACGCAATAACGACTCGTACAGGAAACATTTGCTATAACGCGCATGCACGATTTCCAAAATCATAGAAAGATGCCCGCAAGCTATTAACATAAAAACCATAACACTAAATCTGCAATAATAATTGTTTATAACATTTTGGTGTCTTATAATTGTTGCTGTTTTTCGTGTTTGTATGTTACTCTTGTTTATAGCTGAATATTTCATAGGGAGACGCTGCTGACCATTCCCTAATTTAATCCCTGTAAGGTTTTTTCCGAGGTGTGGTATCGGTATCGATATACCAGTAGAAAAAACGTAGATACGGTATACACATTTGAAAAATGGCATATAGAATACATGCTAATTGTCACATTTGAACTGTCGAGTTTAGTCGTTTCTACATTTGCGTGTCTCTGTATAAAAAAATTCGGCTGACAGAGAGTTATATGTCCGTCTCTTTATTATGAATTCAATTACACGTGCTGTGTTACTTGCATTTCATCACTATTTTTAGTTGTTGTAAAGCAGTATGTATATCATACGATGAGTGCAACCAAAACACCAATTATTTTATTATGAACCTATCTACCTACGTTTCCTTACTATATCAATTGGTATTGGTGTGGTAACAGCATCACTTCTATGGTCGCAGATATGTCTAGGACGTACTCCACGGCGAAGCTTTAAAACGGTTCGGTGACGGAGATACATGAACTAATGGTCAACCCGTGTCGGATATTTTCTAACTACTTATGCACACTACTTCGACAAAGTTTAACAACTGCCAATGACAACGAACAGAACTGACGACATAACGTGCTATAACATTGCTTTAATTAAATCCTACGTACAATCTAAAGTACTAAGTAGATTCGAGTATCAAGTACATCTTGATAACTCGCGAACAACCGGCTTACGACTTTAGTACTGCGGGGCTCTTAACAACTAATTAATGTGAGAAATAAACACATTAGACACATTTATGTACAAATAAATTAAAGAGGAGAACCGCTGTATAGAACGAAGTACACCAACGCAATTATCTTCAACGCCAACTGGTTTGGACAAGAAATTTAAATAATAAAGATATGGGATCCTCATAAACAAGCATATGCCACATACCTACTTATCAAATTCAATTCTAATGGTGATATAGATCAGTTTAGGAGCAGTGGACGCCACGTTGTCGACTTTAGTACCTACTTAGATACATCATCTGCGTCTATACTTTCTACGTTGTTTGCAACGGAACAAATTATTAAGAGAAAAGTAAATCTGTATATGAATTCATGAAGCGTAAATATGCGGAACCATTTTTCGAATACTGCGTGCAAAGAGGAGTATAGGATTAGACATACGTGAAAGTTCATGAAGAGAAGATTATATGTATTATATTATAAATTGTTATGTCAGATGTCTTTGTCAAAAATGCGTTATTGCTTTTAAATGCGGCTTAGCAAATTAAACCTCATCTTCCCTATAATAGACACAGACACAGAGATTTTTTTAAAAATTATGGTTGAATTTCGACCATTGTGACGGGTTCGCTAGTCATAATAAAATCGTCTTGTACTTCTGTATAAACCGGTTGCTCTGTGACAATATACCGTACTAAGCGTTAAGTTCGGCAATTGGCGGTGTCGCAACATGCCATCGCGGCCATTACATTACGTATTCATACAATAAAACAGAAATAACGAGATGTGACCCAAACGAGAATCTTCATAAGGCATGTATGTAGGCTACAGGTACTTAGAATACGTTATAAGTAGGTATATCTATCACATATTTGGGACTCTATTCGTCTACGTGTAAAGACAATATTCGACAAATGTTTGTTGAAAATGAATGGTAGCCAATCGGTAGGCGTGTTTTATAACGTTTAAGTCATTGTATTAGAAAAACATTTAAAATACAATGTGTTTATGTTATGGAAGTAGCAAACGATTATGCAACCCACCAAATGCTAAGTAGCCACTGATGCCCATGAACATTTGTGATCAACCCAAATAAGATCATAGTCCTATCTGAGGTCAGCCACAGATGCGTAGCTACCCCTGAGGACTAAGTTGGGACACAACCTGAATTTAGACGTGTGTAAAATATATTTTGACATTTATAACGTATTTTTAAACAATTAGGTAGACGGGCTACCTGATGAAAAGTAGTCATCATTGGATAATCGCAGCACCAGAGGAATCGCCAATACATCGCCGGTTTTAGAGGAGAGTTCTTGATTTCCATGTCGTATAAAGGTTTTTGAAACTATTTTTCATACTAATGGTTTTCATACTAGATTTTTTTAAATAAAGCATATTATTCTAAATGAGATAAAGTCTTAATTTTAATAATCGTATAATGAAAAATTTATCCTTGTAAGTACATAGCTCTTTGATTATGATTTTATTTACTTATACTTAATTGGTTTTTACCCGTGGCGTCGCTCGAGTTAATATGTAGGCCATAGGTATAAAAGTAAGTACGCACTCCGTAGGTATAAAAGTAGATAGTGCTGTAGGTATACAATTTATTTTTTTATCTTTCGGGAGTAGTATATTTTTTCCAGATAAAAGGTATTATTTGTCCTTTTCTTAACACTGTGCAAGGTGTTTGCAAAATTTCATAATGATCGATTGAGTAGTTAAGGCGTAACAAAAAATAAATAAAAAAGCTCACATTTGTATTAATAATATGATAACATATGTACATTAGAGAGAAAAAAACGACCTACATCATATTATTACAATACATGTACACGCTTAGAACCCAGACCACAATAATGTTCCCCGATACCTTATTAACACGATAGATGAGCCAATATCCTTCACCGCACCTTTATTGCTAGCTACAAACCAGTACGGACGATAAAATTAGTCGATCCATATTAAACACTCAAGTACCGCCATACACTCCTGATATAAAACGAACTATTCCCGATGTAAGATAAACAGATCCAGATCGAATAAAACGCTCATTCCTGTTATTATACTCGAATAAACATCTCGAATGAACATCAATAAACGCCGTTTACGATTGGACGCCGCAAGACAATCTCATCTGATAATAGACTGTAAGGTTCGAATAAAAATTGTTTACCGCGAGTAGCTGAAGCATTGCCACCGAATATGTATCGGTTTATGTGTGCGCTTTAGGGTTCCGTTGTAACGAAGTGAGAACGATAACATACAAGAAAATACAGAGGAATACAATAATCTGAGCAATACATTTTATTATGGGATTCAATACGATGATTACAATATGCTGCAAAGTTTTTATAAATAATAAACATGAATTTAATAAAATTGGTATACCGTAGGTAGATATCTGTATTCAAGAGAGGCTACAGCACACACTGTTAAATTGTGCCATTTCTGTGTATTGTTTGATTAAATTTCATATTATCATCGTTATTGTTTTATTATAAATCATGTTATATTGCAGTGTATTACATTTTAATTAAATGTTATGCAAATTTAACTAAATTTGATATAGATATATTTGTAGTCAAAATTGCATTAACCAAGCGCATTTTAGTTTACCATTCAGCAAGTCAAATATTCATTTATCTGCCTTGCACAATAGCGATCACTTTCCATCGCAATCCAATTAATTTATGCTAATTTACTTGACATAATTGTACTGAACCCATCTATCACGAACTGGAGCTCGTAGCAACCCACTTTCCCCGAAGCATCGATATCAGAGATCGTATAGCGTTTAATCGCTCCAACTAATTAACCCAACTAGGCGTACGTAAAAATTCGATAGTAAAATTGAGAATCGTTAAAATGTTCAATAAAACCGGTAAGCAGTAATAAAGGCCCAATAAATCCAGTATTAATAAAGGGAGAATTAAGCGTCCCGAATTCTCAGTTCCTAGTTTGATGACGACCAAGTTCTTTGCTTTATTGGCGATATAATAAAAAACTTTAAACATGAATCTTGGGCACATTCGTCAAGTTTTAATTCACGTTTTTTGCCCAGGACATGGGGAAATGTTTTTCCTTTCAAAGCTTTTAATCGGATCGTTAGGTTTAGTGTCATAAGCTTTTTATCGCTGTTTCTAAAGAGTTAGTTTTTAAATAGTTTTTGACATAAAATTACGTTCCGATTTGTACCAAGATATCTGGAAGATATGCATACATTTATTATGAAACAAAAGTACTAACGTATCGCTATATCTTTTAATGTATATTCAAATTGTAATCCTGAAATGTTTCCGATGTTTTCGTCTCTGAGAAGCTTGCAACATAAACCCGTAATAATTATATCTATTTATTTTCCTTTACTGCTAACGATGTTCCTTGCCAGACAAATATATGTATAAATGTAAACGGATCTAAAAATCTGAAGGTTTTACAAATCTTTCCCTTTTGTCTTATTTTATATAAGTCTTTATATAAGACTTACTTTGGAAATATTTATAGCGAGCAATATTCGATCAGCCATTTTAAGTTCTTACTCATATTGTACAAAAAAAAACGAAAATAATTTTACCACCTTCATAACAAAACCCAGATTTTTCTAATAATTCAACATCATAGAACCCACTAATCTTTCAAAGTCTTTTCAAGTGCTTTAATTTATAAAATAATATAAATTCCACGCGATGATATGTTTAATATCTCTGTAGAAATTCGGCGTTGATTACCGAGAAAGCGGCTAAATTAATAAGCCTCTAATTTTGGGATATGTACGTAAAAATAAGTTCTCCACAATACAATCACTTCGAAGGACTGTCCTGATTTCATGTTTAATCTAATAAAGCTACTAAAATACTAAACATCAGTATTTAAATAGCAAAATAATGGCAAAAGCTTTATTACAAAATTGAAATTATTGACAAAATATAGTTTTTTATGCATATTATATAAGGTGAATTTTTCATGGCGCATCGATGGCCAAATCCGAAACTACAAGAAATATAAAATGCTGAAAGAAGTTCGATCGGAGATCAATTTTAATATAGACTAAAACTGATCACCAGACACGCTTAACCTAAACATAATGTCAACAATGAGTTGATGATACGGAACACGACAATTTTGTTTAGAATAATCATATTTTAGATTCGGACTATCCGAAATTTTCTTAAGACATGGTACTATTACGTAAATATATATTACACAGTGGGACCGATGCGTGTGGTCTACCAATTAATAGATACTCCTCTAATTTATACGGCACGGCGACGCACCCGTTACGACTTTAATTGACTACCTTAAACTCAAGTAATGGACTTTTACTGTTTAATGAGCATGTTTCTTTTACTATTTTCAAAAATTTTCTTACTTTTACAATGTAATATCGGAGCGCGGTGGTCCCGTGATTAAAATCATCGATCCTAATTACGTTTTCGGCCAATCGATTTCTTGAAGTCGATTACATTTGAATATTTTCGCTGCACTTTCGAATGTAGATGCCTAAGAATCATTCAGAAGATATTTTACTTCTCATCGAATCCGATCGCTTCGTAGAATCTTTTATCTACATTCGGTCTCTTCGGTTATTAGCTTGAAGATTCTATTTACTAAAAGCCTAAAAGGTGGTAGAATCCTTTCGACTCCGGTGGCCGTCACACCTATTTCTGAATAATTATAGCAGTGTTAAGCGCTGCCGTATTCTATTTTGAAGTGTATGGTAAGGACGACATACTTATACAAGGCGTTCTAACCTAGGACTGTTGTCTTATCTGGGGTTGAATACAGATGTCCATGGGCGGCAGTGGCCACTTGCCACCAAGTGGACGTGCTCGTTTGCTACTTCCATAACATACAAAAGCCGTGGTCCAATTTAAAGGTTACATAAAGCAAGGCATGGACAAAGAAATAATCAAATTTAATCCAGAAGGATTGTCACATCGCTCCTGTAATCTACTTCGTCAATCAAGTACGTGTATCTATACATCTTTATATGTATGTTTTTTGGTTTCCGATGCATGTGGATGTAAAAGCACTCAACAGGCGGTATACGTACCCGTATCATACTTCTATTACACAAAAGAGAATGAAGACCATCCATCGAGTTTCTCATACGAAATTATGAAATTCGTTCTCGTTGTCCACAAGTGCTCTTATATCGAATCTAATAAATAAAAATCGAGACGTTAATGTGTTACACATTCATATTAACTCGAGCATGTTGCAATCGCTAAAGCTTACATCAGAATGCAACATACTGAATGCCGTTTTACATAGAAATATGAACGAATCAAGTCAAAAATTGTAGCAATTTCAATTTGGTCAAAATCAAAGTATTGTAATGTGATCTAACCGACTCTATCCACTAAAATAAATCAATCTAGAAAATAAAGACATTTCAATCTTCGTAAGGCTATTACTATAAGCTAATTAGTATCAGCTTGTTTTACACTTGTAATTATGATTGCAATTATAAGTAACATAGTTACGTAGATTTATAGAGATACGATTTTTTGTAATAACAATAATAATTGGATCAAACAAGTGACTTTGATGATGTATGTCGTGTTTTTTTGATATTAAAGCAGTTTAAAATTATAACAGTGATATAAATCTGTGATAAAATAGGTATTTTTGGTCAAGTCATCGTTACTTACAAATTATTTCGTTGCAAAAAATCTAAGCACTTTCAAATTTCTATTTTCATGATTGTAAAAGCCAGTATTTAAAAAAAATACACAACTCAATAATAGTTATATTAGATTTCACGTACAGAGATGAGTTCCAGTTTGTGTCATAGAAAAATAACAAATTCTAAACCGTAATATCGTTTCTCAAGTCCTAACCCAATACAATAAAATAAAGAGAGCGAGTTGTGTATCGAGAAGACAAGCAATTGACCTCGTCGGTAAAACTATAATATATTGCTATTACAATTCCGAAATATGTGTGCATAAATCATTTGTAACAAAAGACTGACCGCCATCGCTAATTGGCCGTCGCACTAAACCTCGCCGCCATTTTGAAAACGCAAAACCCTATTTCGTAGATCAGGAGCCGGTAACCTTTGAAATAACGGTAGATATAATATATCATCTGTGGTTCTAACAAAAGGTATTGTAATATATCTGTTAATTTAAATTTGATTGTTATTACACAAACAATTGTATTTTAGGCGTGTTTACATGAAATCAATGTTATAGTGGTAACATTTATTATGGTGACATTAAAAGTATTATTGTATAGAACTATGTACATCATAAATGACAAGCTAATCAACTTGAGCAAAAATCGTAAAAATATACGATAAAAATAAAAACGGAAGCTGCTAAAATTACACTATGCAATCTTCAGGTTTTTTTTATAATATGGAAGTAGCAAACGAGCATGCAGTTTATCTGATGGTGAGTGGCTACTTCCACCCATAGTCATATGTAATCAACCCCAGTAAAGACCAGTCCTAACTGAGGTTGTCCTACCACAAATGGCCAACGATGCTTTGCTACCCCTGAGGACTAAGATGGAACGCCTTCCTTACTTTTACACTTATACACCATTAACTCAGGCAATTTTCTTTAACCGCTACCTAAAAATTTAAGGTTGCACACCCCTGGCATAGTCTAAAAAGCTGAACCCACCGTGTAACTGAATACTGTACCGCGAACGAACATAAAATCTGGCGCTATTACGCCGCCGGTGTCCGTAACAACGACATTTTGTTTCCACACACCACCTAGTTTCTTTGATGCACAGGCGTAGGCAGGCTTAATTTACTTTTGAATGAAATATTAAGTTTTCATGTCTCCTTAAACTTTTAATATTGTTCAACTGACAAAGAATAGCTTAAGTTTTATTTTATTACATTGAAGTATCAAACGACTCTCTCTCGCACATGGACATTTGTCATCAATTCCATATAACGCTGAGGTTCTAAGTCAATTAATTGCAGTTGCGTTGCCACTCCTAGGGACTAAAATAGTCACCTGATCTACAAGTCTATCAGCATCCATACCCTTCCACCAAAACGCAAAAATAGTTTCATGCTATATTTAAAACTGTAGAAATATGTAGAACCCTGTGGTTCGATTCTGGCGGCACCAGCGCCACGCCTGTTTGTGCCGTAATAGCACCCGTGAAGTACTGCTACATCCTAGTTTGAAGGGTGTGGCAAGGAACACCTACTTATAGCAACGTATGCGTAACCGAAATCAGGTACGATTCTAAATTTATCGAGGGCTACTACTGCTACCTATGGATGGTAGTGGCCACTTACCATCGGATGGACTGCATACTCGTGTGCTACTTCATTATTTAAAAAATCCAGACATAGATATGATGGTGATACCTTGGCGTTTTGCTTTACGGGTTTTTCCCCTTACAAACTCCGCATCTCCCATGGAAAAGCTAATTTATCTTATACTCTGCAGCATTATCTATAAACTATAGGTACGCTAGATAAACATCGCCCGCCTTCTGACGCAGTCAGGTAAAAATTTAATGCAATAGAGATCTTTTATAATGTAAATGTTGATGAAAGTTGCCAAGTTACTGCAGTCCTTATAGCGGTAAACCGTAGCAACTCCATTGCAGCGTAATGTATGTAATGATACACATTGCAATTATTCATTGACGATATCATTTAAACCGAAATATATCTATCATACAAGCCTACACGAATTCGAAGCAAATAATACTTTTCATTGTTAATATACCTACTGTATATCGAACCACTGGACCGATGCCTGTTAGCAAGATATTTACTATAACAAAGAAATGACGCCACATACATACGTATAGAAAATTAAAAATAATAATTTGCAAGATAATCTTGATTTTTAATTTTATTTCTTTCACTAACAAGTTCCAAAAAACTCGCATCTTATTTAATATGGTATGTCAAGATGAAACAGCTTCATTTATATTTATGGTACACGAGCATACAACCTAAACGTATCCAATTTACAGATGACAAAATCACGTTTTGTCGCATAACCATACATATGTATATGTATGTACGAATGAGGCGCCCGCGCATCTCATACGCACACATACACAGGCACTGCGCAACAGGTATAGACAAATGTGCTAAGTAAAAAATATTATTATAGCATAATACGCCATAAAACACCAGACTCGGAGAGACTTCAGCGCGTCTCAAAGTGTGAGGTTGCGTAGCGCGCCTACACGCCGTAGCGCTGTGGACGGTCGCTACGTAGACGGTCGACAATGACGTTCAATCGGTCTTAACATTCAACCTCAATGTATTTATACGGGCTTATTCTGTAGTTGTGGTATATTGCAAATTAAGAACCAGTTTTAATTACATTACTCACATAAATAACAAAGATTAATGGAGGCCTTTATTCGAAATAGACATTGTTCATTTGAAAGTGCGTAAATTCCCTTTAATTTATTATTTTTAGTAACGATCTAAATATTTGATATGTCTGTAAATAATTCATATTCCTGTTTGTTATTAAGAATGTCTGATTTTTTATATTATCTATATTAGTTAATATTAGCTATATAGGTTTTTTAAACAAACGTCTATGTTAAAGTTTCAGATCTAAACGAGTATAATGCAAAAAGGTACTTACATATATATGTGGTATTTAACATTTTATTTTATTTTTACGCTAGGTTCACGTTCACGGTTACGTATTTACGTATTTAAGACACAATAATAAGAAAGTGATATTATAACAATAAAACTATCGTTCATTTGCAAAAAAAAAACGCGAAACAAACAAAATGTAACACTTGAGAGTAGTAAAATGGAACACTGTCCAACTTTGAGAAACACAACGAAGACGGTACTCTAACATAAACAATGTCAGTGATTTCTATTAAAACCATTCGGCATTTCGATATACGAATTATATTAGAATAACGTCTGGGAACGGCTATCTACGCAATGTGCAATAAATAACATGGCCGGACAGCCGCGTGGTAATGAGCTCTCCGCCTTTATTACCAACACGTAGAGTTCCATTTCGATTGAAAGCGAACTCTCCATTTATTTGGTAAGTATCGGTAGTAAAAAATTTAATTTTTGGTAAGCGTCTTCTTTGTTCAAAAGTTTAAGGACAAATTGTAGATGTAGCCGCGAACTAGTCATGATATTAATTGCGGTATCTCGTGGCTCGTTAGTAAAAAATATGTAAGTCGTTTAGATTAAACGATTAAAAATAATTTTGACTTTGTTACTTCCGACTGCCCACGGATTTTAAGCTCACGGTGTCGGTATGGTGTAGCATCTTTTGGAATTGTACAAAAATTGTAAGAGTTACAATTGTAATTGAACGTCATTGTTCGATCTCTCTTGTTCTATATAAATTTCTTCTTAGTTTCCACTACTAAAGTTGGGGTCCAGAGTTCGAATAACAAATAGAATTCTTATTTTTTTAAGTAATGTATTTATACGCGTACAGATGAATTATTATTATAACGGCGAAGAGTATGATAAATAAATCAATGTACTATAGGTATATTATGTCTATGAATCTAAACTCAACAAGCATGCTATACTATGTCCTAAACCTATCTTAGTTTCAAAAACAATCTGTACTCTTCGGTGGAATATTACGTAAAGTTACAAATATATTTTATTAATAATACATCTTTTGTACCAAGCAATGTACTTAACAGTAATTGGTTGGAGG
>DWNY01001090.1:0-13501 GCA_018250635.1 Telegonus apastus | reverse complement strand
ATTTTCGTTTTATTATCTCTTATATCCTAATGAATGAATGAATATGGAAAATGGCGATGATGGAATGGTTCCATATGAAAGATGATGATGATGAGTTAGGTCCAGTAATGGGAGACTTTACTAGAACTCTATGTGGAGTCTTGGAAGCAACACGAATAGTCACCTCTCACTGCATTATGCCGCTTTTCTATACACGTGCACGTTATCGAGCGTTTTATGATAAGAACCCCACATTTTTTTATACATAAAAACACGACTATACACAAGTTTTGAAAAATAACATTATGCAAGGACACAGTTCTCTTCGCGTTCCCGCCAAAACTATTTTTTTATTCAATTTTATTTTAAACCAACTAGGGATGTTATGGATATGAAATATCGAATCTGGATATGAGAAAAAAATTATACCCGCTTCGGATACGGTAACGGATATGAATATATCGGATTGTCCGATTGTTACAGAAATACGATTTTTAAAGAATAGTGAAAACAATATATCGTTCAAAGAAGAAATCATGTCATTTATTTGCACTTAAGAAGCCACCAGTTATTGTTTCGGCAGTGCTGGGTGAAAACCATTAATTATGTGTTACATTTTAACTCCACCTCTATCCGAAATCATTCGAAATATTTATTAATAAGCTCGTTTAAATTGATATTAATGTTAATTAATTCATAACCATCACTATACTGAACTTATTATATTACTAACCCTGCCCCTCGACCGCTGGATACCCTCCCGCTGTCCATGCAGGTCTTGAAGCACGGCCGCGCCAATCTGCTCCGTCTCCAGCACCACGCGGTAGCCCTCGCTGAGGTTGCGACCGGTGCGCTCCAGCCTCTCCGTGTTGTCCAACAGCTTGCGACGCTGGTCGTTGCCGGACCAGTCGTCGTACTCCTCAGGGTCCATGTTGTCTGGGACAAAAATAAAGGACGATGGTGGTTGAAGAATTACGGAAACATTAAGGGTAGCCGGCTACTGTTTGACAGGAGATGGATTTATATATATCTTCGGCTGATGACAAGTGGTCGCCAGAGTTGAATACCGTGACAACACACTACATGATTTGGGACAAATTGACTTATAGTGATAGAACTTTTCGTTGTTCGACTCGCACATTTTTGCGACACAACCGTCACATCTATTCCTACCTATTACACAAATATTAAGTACTGCTGTGTTCTGATTTGAAGGGAGGTAAGGGAGACATACTTAGCCAAGGCATTCCGATTTAGTATTTAGGAGTAACAGTAACAACGCATCTGTGATCGACCCTAGATAGAATTGTAATCTTATCTAGAGTTAATCACAGGTGTCTATGGATAGCAGTGGTCACTTACCATCAGATCGACTGCATGCCCGTTTGCTATGTCTATAATATAGAATTTTATACAACTAACCATTATCTACAAAAAGGTATATGAGATTATTAGACAAGCCACATGTTTACCTTGTCATTTAAAGCCCACACCAACTTTGTACGTCTTTAAATGTCACATTACTCAGCAAAGTTGTTGACTACAATTTCTTTAAGTAAAATATTAATAAGTCCAGGCTATATACTTATATCACTTGTGTACGTATAGTTCATGAAACAAAAAATGTACATGAAAACTAATCTATTATGATTTGGTATTTGCATATTTTGCGCCACACTCTTTATTTTATTACTTTGCTAACTTTTATTTTGATAATATGACTTACAACTATATCCTATTTCTATTCCTATTCTCCTAAACGGCTCTATCGGTTTTGACGAAACTTTGTATTTCAATAGCCTTTTACTATTAAAACATATCTAGGTAAATGTCACACCCTTGATAATGTATTGTCACATGAAAAACAGCACTAATATCTTATGTGAAGCCATTATTGTTAAAATATCAGAAATTCAAAAACATATGGTGGTGCTTTAGACATCCGATTACCATTCAAATGAAGCTCTGTCACCCAACTAGTTGGTTTTATTATAAGTATAAGAGCACTAGCCAATAACAGCAATAATAAGGTAGCTAAACGTTATAATCAATCATGTAGACTTAGTGCAAGAATATTTACTTATACATTGGATCTAAAAAAAAAATAACCAATTATTACTAACTAATTATTCTACCAACAAATAATGAGTAAGTTTATAAGAAAATATTGTCTGGTTTACAATTTAGCATAAGCTAGCTGGTTTAAATTTACATAGTACAATTTTTCTCAGTTCCCGAAACAAATGATGACAAAATACGTAATACAAAATAGTTTTTATATTGCGTACATCATTTCTGGATTAGTTGCGTATCATGTGTTGTCTCCACACTTATCAAGTGCTAATCACATTAACAAACTCTTCAAATTGTATCGTAAAGATAAGAAAGTAAATCAAATGAAATGAATTTGCCGGCATACCAAACATCATAGTAATACCTACGTTTATCTATTCTAAATTAGGCTAAGAATGTTTCAATTTTTTTTTCAAAGAATGTAGGGTTCTATGCCACTGGTCGATAAGAAAACTTTGGAAAATTTAATACTGCAGTCTTTAACAATTTGTTTTGACATATAGTGTATTCTGGTATAAAACCATATGCATTCGACATTGAATTGAATAGAAATTATACTTTGTGTTCACTGGGACTCCGCAAGCATAGATGTCATGTACCACAGTATATAGTATCCTACTTGTGATTCCAGGTCATGTATTATGAATTAAATGATAATAACGCTTTCTACACTCATAGCCCCACACTAGGATTTTCTCCTGTGTCGTGGGTGCCATGGTAACACACAAAGATGAATACACAAACACCCAGACCCAGAACAGAAATCTAAACTCATCATTCAGATATCTGTCTGGCCAAGGATCGAACCCAGAACCCACTGCGCGGCAGGCCGGCATGGTGACCGCTCCACCACGCGGGTCGTCAAATTGTTTTTATGTAAAAGAGTAAAACACAATAATCCCTCCGTCCTTACAAACATTTCCATTATAATACTACTAGTAAGATAGTATTACTTACAAGTAGCTGTATTGCTGGCAACTGATCTGTATTCTTCTTTGACTCGCTGCAGCTCAGCTCGGTACGCTGCTACCCTGGATCCAGCACCAGAGCCTCGATACTCCAATTCCAATTGCTCCAGCTGATACATATGATGTACTTTAAAAATGTGCTGTATGAATACCAATAGGGGGTATGATTGAGTAGTATAGTTGAGCAATTTGGTTTGAGAATATTTTGATACATTGCTGTTTCTGACAAATACAATTGGATACTTTTTTTTATACTCACGAAAATTAAGTATTTGGATTTTGATATTTTTGCAGGCCAGTGAAAACTGATAATAATAATATAACTCACCAAGTCATTAGCTTCTTCGAAGTTTGACTGAATCTCTCGTGTAAGACGATCGCGATCTTCTGTAATTGCGTAATATTACGTAGAAAGTATATCAACGAAAAGTAAAAGGGCCCAACTTTGTAAGGATCATATTAATTTTAAAAACAATAATATCATAAGAATTACATGATCGTGTTCGTAAAATAATAGAGACTTATAAAATCAACCAATAAAATATAAACCAATAAAATCTTATAATAAAAATTATATTTAAACATTGATTTAAACAAACCTTCATTTGCCACTTTCAGTCGACCGATCTTAGCAGTAATGTCGGCTGTAAGCACGGAATACTGCTGCTCGTACGACTGGATTAACGTAGCCATTGCTAAGCGTTGCCGCTAATCACTTTCAATAATAAACACTGCACTATGATATTACACTGTAAATTCCATTGCGTTGTATGTTATTACATGGAGTTAAGTAAGTGTTCAGGATTCAGAAATGATCAAGATATCTGCGCTCCGCATTAATTTTTCTTTACGCTCAGCGCTGCGATCGACTTTACTTTGATATTTGTTTGACACTTTGACAGCTGTACAAGAAAATCTTGTCATACTTGTCAATAATAATATGATCTATGGAATAAGATTTATACTTTTTCACCATGACATCGTCACGCAGCCGACAAATATATTTTGTCCTTACCAAAATTAAAAGTATAAAATGAAATGCTAGATATAATAAACTTATCCCGGAACTGGATAAAAATAGGGCTACGGTATCCCCTGCCTTTTGTAAGAGCCGACTAAATGGGGGCTTTCAGGGTAACCGGTGGCAAGCGTGGTAGCTTAAACCACTTGGCCAGCTACCCTGAGAAGGATGACGGCATGCATAGTTGCCATCGTAAATACCAGATGATGAGATGAGCTTAGTTGCTCATCTTGGTGGAGCTTGACGGGGCAACAGATTAAGAGAGCTTTGGTTGCGTTCCTCTAGAGATCCCGGAATTCTCTTTGTAGAGAGATTTAATTCCAATTTCATATAACCCAGCGTCGTCCAAGGCATCGGGTACCCTTCGAAGGTTTACCCCTCGAAAAAAAAGAAAAAAAATTGAATATTTAACAACACAGAATCTGAAAAATGTTCAATAACTTTATTAACAGTAAATGTAACGTGAAGAGAGAATAAATAATACTGTCATTTTTTAATTATGTCAGAGATTAAACCAGTTGATGCTGCCCATTTTATATCCTGCAAGGACTAAACTTGGTCAACTGGGCTGGGTACGTATATTTCACCACAATCAGAGGAAACTGAAGCTTACTCCAACACTAGTACAGGGCTTTCCACATTCCACAGCAAAACTCACGAAGTACAGATTCAAACCAGAGTGAGTAAGTGGGCGGATCGCATTGAGTGCCATGAGGAATCGCTGTGTACACTTAATGTCACTGCTTGTCCGTTAATGAAACACGTCATTTTTATTTTTTGAGATAAAGTCAAACTTAAATTGTCAAATGGCTGCCATGGTTACGCTACACACCCATTATTTTCAATACGGTAATTTAAGATTGTTAAGTGTTGACACAAAATTCACACTTATTAGTTAGTACCGACGGCATACAGTTGGTCGTATAGACATAATTGTCAAGATTACCCGTGTTGACAACAGTCAACCAATAAAAATGCAGGTTTCTTTCTTCTTTTTCAGATTTCTTTGTTTGTTTGATTAAAGCAGTTCTCATACTAATCGGCTTCTATGCCATTTCCACTTATCTTATTATTTTGTGGTAAGACCCATGCACACAGCATTAAAAATTCCGTAGGCCCATGAGCCACATGAGGCGCACGAGTAACATCTACGAAGAACACCGCAGGGAGCTGAGACGCATTATTATTTGTATTTATGCTGCCCGTCGTACATTGATTATTGACAATATTCTTGACGAACATATTTTGGCTGATCAAAACATCTAGTATGGAAGCCTCTTGATTTTATGATTCTATTTTACGCTAGCTGAGCCATGTGATTTTATCCGCGGTAAAAATATGTAACAAGACAACTTTAAATTGCAATAACTTTTAATGAAGTATATAGATTTTATTGAAAGAAAGAATAAATATTGCCTTAGGGTATGAACAATGAATGCATTTTTTAAATCCATTATTTCTAGCTTAATTGGATTGCATACATAAAGGGAAACAGAATAACAATACTTATTATTATTTAATTTACTTAAGTATCTTCTCACAATCTTCTTTATTATGTTTTTTTTCATTATACATACGGACATACGGAACTTCCATTTTTATTGTATTTGTAAATTTCACACGAATTACAGTCTATAACTCTATACATAAATTTAGAATACAATGAATAGATAGACAATTACATATTTGTGTGTGTATATGTGCACTATGAAATTCGAACAATCGTCGTCAAACAGCAAACTCTAAAAAAAACAAAAGTTTGGAAGTTGAAAGACTCGAAAGGTGTTAAAAGTTTATTACAGGACTGTTTTATGTAAAATGAGATATAATAACAGAAGAAAATAAGTGAAATAACTGTATTATGTAACTACAAATTAATTGAAGTATGTTTTTCTCCAAAACAATGTTCTTGTAAGTATTCAAGTTATGAATAATGTAATGATTAAGGTGGTTAAATTCTCCGATGGAATCGAAATTTTAACTTCTAATAATTATCATGAGTGCTTTTGATTGTGAAAGTGATAATTATTGTAAATCGTGCTGCAGCTTACATTATTACATTTAAATAAGATGCGTGCTATGTTCGTCTTGGAATATCGGAATGAAAAACGTCTATGATAATTTAAATGCTGATGAGTTAGAATTCGTTGTTAGTACGTAGTGATTATAAACTTCTGGTTTCACGAAGTAATTTAACGTAATTTTGTATATTCTCTTTTTATTTTTCTTGAAAGCCAACATGTTAGAATAGTTTCTTTATTCGTCTACTTTTGTTTAAGGTGGCTGATTCAGAGTTTGTTTGGTTCCGGATTTGTCTCAATGAATATTGATGAGATGACAAATAGTATACAAACTTCTAAAGGACCTAATTGATTGTTGGTAAGATAGAATTCTTAAGTTTCTTTACTTGTTTATTGTAATGTCAAATCTATCCACGATTTAGTTAAACTAGCCTGCAATAAGTATCTGCTATTATGATAAAAACATATTTAATCAAAACATAAGGTGGGAAAACCTTTTTAAATGATAATGGTTGCTTTATTTGAATTACATAAATTATGTTATGAAACTGATTTGACTTCAATGAAACTAAATATTATAAAGTTAAAACAAACAGACATTGAGTCAAGTTAGGAATGAAACATTAAATATTTGAAATTGATTCATTCATTCCTAATTATTCGTATGTAATCTTTGTTTAATGGGATAACTTCAATAACTTGTGATATTTAAAATTGTGTACCACTAAATAATTTACAGTTTTCAGACATGCCTCGTAACTGTGATGAGGACTCTGGCCGCAGTTCCTGTTCAGCTGCCTCCATCACTCTCAGTCCTATCATGGACCACCACCAATTTGAATCCCACCATTTACCAAATAAGAAAGATAAGAACAATAAAACAGGAGCAAAATCTCACTTGAGCCTCAAGATTAGCACTCAACCAAGAAGCTACGTAAATCTTATTAAGTCTCCTGATGAAGCAGATCCTTTTCCAAGTTACCGTCAACCAAGGCACCATAGAAATGCAATATTCAACCTGTTTGATACACCAAGGCGAGGGGGACTGAGTAATGCACATTCCACACTTGACATAGCTTGTAGCACTAAAATTGAACATTCCAAAATACAAAATAATGCATTCTCCATGACAGCTATTAATATTGATAATAAGACTGCAGTAAAACCCAAGGAAGCACCACTAAGTACAAATTTCCGAAGGACTAAGCCAGTTCAAAGAGCTGCATCAAGACTTTATAAGGCAGATACTGGTTTTAAAGGCAAAGAAGGCTGTACAGGACCTGAGTTCATCGTCAGAGCCTCACAGCCTGTGAAACATTTGGACTTGACCGTGTCAGCTATCTGCGAAAAGAGAGTCATTACTGTTGTACTCCTTAATGGTCAAAGAGTAGAAGTGCTCTGTGATCCAACTACAGTCACAGCTGGCCAATTGTTCGAAGCCCTAGTGCGCAGTGAAAATTATGAGCACAACTTTATGTTAGGTATTGCAACTCTCATAGGAGGGGACTTTGTATTCTTACCTGATGATTACAAAGTAAAAAAGATTGCTCCAGAAAATTGGCACAAACATGTAAACAAAAAAAGCAAAAGTGTGGAAGAAGATATTTCTTTAACTGTATTCCTTAGAATAAAGTTCTTTCTGCCCAAAAATGTTGCCAGTAACATTCAAGGTGGAGAATGGCGACACAGAGTATATTTACAACTAAGGAGAGCCACTGTAGAAGGGCTAATGACATCAACAATTCAGAATCTCATTTTATTGGCTGGTTATGCATTGCATATTGAATTTGGCGAATTTTCATACAGGGAACATGGTACTGCAGATTATTTTCTACTTGAGCATTATTTACCTGAAAATATCATAACAAATGACATGGCTGATGTGAAATTGCGAATGAAACGTGCGCACGAATCTAGACGCGGATTGGACAAAAATAAGGCAATACTTAATTATATAACATTAGCGCAAACATTCAGAGATTATGGAGCACATTTTTATTCTGCAGTTTGGGCAACTAGGGATGGATTTTGCAGAGATGTCTGGTTATCAATTGGACCAAGGGGTGTAACTCTTTATTCCAGAACTAACCCTATCACAGATAGTTCAGGATCCAACACAAATCGCATAGTATTACAAAGCTTGCCATGGCATCATATCCACACGTTTTATTACAACAAAAAGAGCCTTTACATAATGCCTAATACATATTCTGGCTTATCAAAAATCGGAATAAAGTATAAACTTAAAATGACAGACAATAAGAGTTACTTCACCTTTTGGCTGGCCTCTCTGCATCACAGATTATATTTAAAGTTGTATGCAAAAGAGGATTTTATAAATTATTTATCAGGTGAACATGGCAGTCCATTGAATACAGATGGAAGCCCAAAAAAAATAGATTGCAGTAATTATCAAGACAGTTATAATTTAGCTGTAAGAAATCCTATAAAGATAAGAAGACCCGCTAGAAGGAGATTCAGAGTTGATTTATTTGGAGACAAAAAATTACTTAACAAAGAGAATGAAAGACCTGACACTGAGGAATTGCTTAGGCAAATCCTTTCGCCTAAACACAGTGATGAAAGTCTTTTGAATACATCGAACATGCAAGGCAGTTCTAATGAAGGGCTGTCTTCATCTGAGAGCAGCTTACCTCGAAGGCATGGAGTAAAAATGGGAACCAGAGTATTTAATGGAATGAAGACGGTATTAGACAATAACCACACTAGAACACCTCCGAAAAGATACAATACGTGCATTGGGGACTTTGGCGTTAATCATAGTGATTCAGATGATCTAGGTTCTGAACAAAGGCAACATTGCACAGTAAATAGTATGAAATTACTGCCGGAGAGACCATATAGTCAAAATATGTCGCAGGCGCCAACAGCATACGTTTTAGAATCGCCGAAGGTTTATTCAGACGTATTTAACTTCCGAGAAGCTACAAACGAGTCCTGCCTTAACACCTCCATATTTGAAAAATTAGACAATATGGAATGTGTACAAGGCGAAAGGATTTTTGTGACAGCCATTCTCGAAAGAGACAAAATGAATGCCTTAGGATTACAAGTAGCAGAAGGATCTGATGGAAATGTGTACATAAAATCAATAACTCCTGCGAGTCCAGCTGATTTATGTGGGAAATTAGTACCAGGAGACCAAATCATATCAGTTAATGGTCAAACATTATTGAATTTAAAATACGATAAAGCTTTAAACCTGTTGCAGTCGGCGCCACAGAAAGTGGAATTGATAGTTTTACAGACGGTAAATAAAAATCATACAATGGATCATTTTAATTTTACAACAAATACTCCAGAACAAAATCATGGACCAGATATCAGTCAAGCTAGTTTACGGCGTAGTATAGCCAGCGCTTTAGATCTCGAGATAACGGACGATGAGTTGCTAAATGAGGAAGCTCTAAAAACTATTTACGCACTAATAAAGCTAACGAAAGAAAAAGTAATCAGTAGAATTCAAGATAAATCTAGTAGGCTCTCTACACCAGATAAAAGTAACTTGCGAAAGAGTTTTTCGGAGAACAAAATTAATAAAGTACACGAGGAATCTGATGCTGTCGATTCGTCGCAGGGAAATACGCCACAGAAGAGGAATGCTCAGAAGTTTAATACATGGCGCGGGCAAGTGCCATATAGACCGAAACGTCGGCCTTTGAGCTTGAGTATCCCATCGGACGTTCATTTACCCGAAAACTATTTAAACGATGATTCAGGCAACTTATTAATGAAGTCCTCATTGAAGTCTATCCAGTCGTCTTTGAACAGTTTAGACAACTCTAAGGGTAAGATCGTGGCGGTCCCTAGGAACTTCGGACTCAGCAGGCGTTGGCTGGGTCCCGTCCGTTACCCAGTCACGCCTTGTAAGAATAGCAATATTAATACTGACAGTGCAATCGTGGATGGTAACGTAGTTAGAAGGCATTTCGTGTATGGTGCTGGAGATTCAGATGAAGATCAAATATTTTTATAGTTTACTTGATCTTGTATATTATGTTATATAGATATTAATAAGTTTTATATGACAAATAAAAAATAAATGCAATATTGTTTAAGAAATAAAATGTTTGATTAAGAGCGAAGCTAAAGTACATAACAATAGGTAGTTAAATAAAACTTGCATGTTGTATAATTATTGTATTATCATTGTTATATCAAGTTACTATAGAAATGAGGATGAGAGAATTTAAGAACGAGACGTTTTATATACAAAAGGGGCAACAACCGATAGAATTACGGGAAACATTCATAACACTTACGTTATGCGGTTATACCATGAGACAAATATACCTACCTGTTTTTTTGCAGAGATAACATGGCTTTAGAAGTAATTTCTGAAGCAGAATATCAATTATCACGCAACGTGCTTTTCATTATAAATCGTCAGATTGCATCATTAAGTAGGTATGTTTTAGGTTCCTACGCATAATTACCTCACACATTCCAGATGGACTCGTTAATAACAGTAAAGTAATAAGTACACCATTATTATAACATTGTGTTATCAGCACCTACTATTCTGTGAAGATCGTAAAAAAGTCGCACTTTGACTTCGTCCATTTATCATTCAAATAGTCGAGCGTCAAGGCTTACGTAACAGATCTTGCGCGAAGATTTCGTAGCTGATAATGTAAAGTAGGTATTAAAGTACCTAGTTGTAAAAGTAATTTTAAATTAAATTTAAGATGTTATTTTATGCGTTTTGCTTCATATATAGGTAGATATACTTACAACTTACACATTAAAATATTATACTGAGGTATGCTACAAAATAAAATTGAGGTAAACGACCATAAAATGACAATCATACCTACCTAATTGTTTCCTCGTAGTGACTATATTGGTCTAAGCATGCAGTGTATACTATATAATTCAAGTAGGTACTCTCGCCCTCGTGCGAAAGGTCGTTGTCCTATAGAATAGATAATAAGACCCAGCTTTCACTATTATTATTACATAGGGACCTACTTGTTCTATCAGTTCTGAGGGTTTTTGTATTATAAACATCGAAATTGAAATAAGTATAATTAAAATTAAAGAATCTATCCATAATTATAAAATATAGGATTTGGCACATTAATTAAAAGTACATAATGAATTGTGGTGTTGAAATAATCTTATTTCTATGTAATACTTGTGATCACATACTTATAAAATTACGTAATATAATAATTATCTACCATTAAACCAAGCAATAAATTATACCTAATTTAAATACGTATGAAAGACGAAAAATGAAACTTTGGAAAACATTATTTATTAATATTTATTAAAAATAACATTTTGCTTTAAAGCAAACATTAAAACTAAATAATTCTAAGACAGCTGTCTTCTACATTTGTAACACAATCAGACTCAATAATAAAACGAAAATCATACACGGCACATTTGTAACATCATTCATCTTAACATTGCAATACCCTTAACAGGTGATGTAACTATCAGAGTCTTTACACTAAATGCATTTTAAGTCTGTGAGCTTACATCATACCCCCCATTCCCCCCATGCCACCCATGCCTCCCATGCCGGCCATCGGGTTGGGTTCCTTTTCCTGTGGAATATCACAAATGACAGCCTCGGCCGTTGTCAGTAGTGATGCGACTCCACTAGCATCAGTCAGAGCTGTCCTCACAACCTTAGTGGGATCAATGATACCCTTCTCAATCATATTTACATACTCATTGTTCAATGCATCATATCCAAACTCAGGGCCGAGATCCTCTACTTTGGCGACAACTACAGATCCATCGATACCAGCGTTGCGAGCAATGGTCATGCAGGGCATCTTTAAGGCTTTCTTAATGATTTCAACACCAGTGGCCTGGTCAGAGTTTGCAGTCTTCAGCTCTTCAAGTGTCGGGATGCATCTGAGGAGGGCTGATCCACCTCCGGGGACAATACCTTCTTCGACGGCAGCACGGGTAGCATTCAGAGCATCGTTTACACGGTCCTTTTTCTCATTAACTTCCACCTCACTGGAGCCTCCAACATGGAGAACGGCTACTCCAGACGCTAGCCTGGCGAGACGCTCCTGCAATTTTTCCTTCTCATATTCGGAGTTAGTTTCCTGAATCTGGTCGCGGATTTGTTCTGCCCTCCTGTCAATGTCAGCTTTCTTGCCCTTACCCTTAAGGAACAATGTGTCATCCTTAGTGATAATAACTTCTCCAACCTGTCCGAAATCTGAGGCCTGGACATCCTCCAACTTGATGAGGTTGGCATCATCACCAAATACAACTCCACCTGTCGCTATGGCCATGTCGCTCAAAGTTGACTTGCGGTTGTCACCGAAGCCAGGAGCCTTGACTGCTGCAACTTGGAGACCAATTTTAAGCCTATTTACTACTAACGTTGACAAAGCCTCCCCATCAACATCCTCAGCAACAATGACTAGAGCTTTTCTCTGTTGGTTTGCCAATTCAAGTGCCGGTATGATAGTTTGAACATTACTGATCTTTTTCTCTGAAAACAGTACTAGGGCGTCTTGGAATTCGACCTTGGCACCCTTTGACGAGTTGATGAAATATGGTGAAATATAACCTCTGTCGAATTTCATACCTTCGATAACTTCGAGTTCGTCGGTCAAGGTCTTGCCGTCCTTGACGGTGATGACTCCGTCACGGCCTACCTTCTTCATGGCGTCCGCGATGAGCTTACCGATAGCGACGTCCCCGTTCGCGGAGATGGTCGCGACCTGCGCGATCTCCTCCGGCGTGGTCACGGGCTTGGACATGTTCTTCAGCTTGTCTTTCACCGCGTCGACTGCCATCATAACCCCTCGTCGGATCTCGATAGGGTTTGCACCCTTCGAGATTTTTTCGAAACCTTCTTTGGCGATCGCTCTGGCGAGCACAGTCGCCGTGGTAGTGCCGTCGCCGGCCTCTTCGTTCGTGTTGTTCGCCACATTCTGGACCAGCTTCGCGCCTATGTTCTGGAACTTATCCTTCAGTTCGACCCCCTTAGCAACGGTTACGCCATCTTTAGTGATCTTTGGCGAGCCCCACGACTGTTCTAAAATTACGTTTCTACCTTTTGGACCCATTGTGACCGCGACAGCGTCTGCGAGGACATCGACGCCCTGGAGCATCAGTGCTCTTACATCAGCACCGAACCTCACATCTTTGGCGTAAAATCTTGCAAATTGTTCAGATTTGCTTAGTGAAATAGTTTTACGGAGAACGCGAGGCAAACGTAGCATTTTTATATTTATTGGAATGATACTGAGAGGATAAAACGTTCCAGTGATCGCGCACTTCTCGAAGATTCTCGCGGCCGGAATCTCAAAACGTGATTTTTCTGCGCCGGTTATAGGTTATATGAGAAGCACAGACTATAAATTAATACAATAACTTATTATTAACGCAGCTAACTTATAGATGGCAGGTTAGTAGATAAATTAATAGTATGTTACTAC